>APFE031353823.1:45376-68170 GCA_000404065.3 Pinus taeda | reverse complement strand
TACAAATGAACGTGATTTTATGATTATGGAACAATTATTCAATTATGATGCATATCGAGCTTCTATTTTTCCTAAAATGCAGCTCTCTCCACCTAAAAGTCATTCCCCAGAAATATCATCCAGCCTCCTACATTCTCGATCGCTGTCTCCAGGACCAACCGGGCGAAATATGGTTTCGCGGAGTGTTGCCCTTGGTCTACATCCACACCTAAACATCCCATTCTGTCAAATAATGATCCGCCCACATACCAGTTGAAATTTACGCTACCCTCCCCTCCAGAGGAAACGACCTTGGATGCTGCCATCCCCTCCCCCCAGCCGATCCACAAGCCGTCCCTGGCTGTTCCTTTATCCCCCCATCTACAATATATATCTTCATCTCCATAATCCCCTGCCGTACAACACCTCTAATTATGATTCCATCTTCTCCCTCTCGGCCCCTGAGCTAAGTTCCAAAAGGGAAAGCTGTGTGTAAGTCGTTCACATCCTCCCAATTCCCAGGTCCTCGGACGATGATCACTTTTGATTGGGATTTAGACTTTCGTTAAAATGGCATCATTGAAATTGAAACCTCTCACCATTCATAAACCTAACCGCTCCCCTTCCCCTGTTATTAGTCCGAATTCGGCCGAGAACATCACGGTTCGTTGTAAAGAGAAGAGGGGAAGTAGACACTTCAGAGGGAGAAAGGGTAGAAAGGATATGACAACTCGGGATCTATCATTAATTGACATTCCTATATCAGAAATTGCATCTGATGATTTCTTAGGAAAGGGGCCTCTTAGAGCGAGCCGACCATCTGACGTTTACAATGAATAACATCCTATCAATGAATATTCGGGCTCTTGGAGCAGACCCTAAGTTTATGGCCCTAAAGGACCTGTTTCTCTCCTCGAATTCCAAAATGCTCTTGATACAAGAAACCATGCATGACAGTATTTAAACTATCTCATCTTTTAGACGGATGTTTCCATCATGGCACATGGTTGCTACCAATGCCGTAGGCTTGTCCAGTGGTTTGGCCGTTTTATGGAATCCAAAATGGATAAAGGCGGCTGCATTTCAAAGTTTTTCCGATATCCTCATACAGGCCTATATTCGAGATTCTCCAAATCCATTCCACATATTAAACATTTATGCTCCATATAAAGATCGGTATCCATTTTGGGAAAATTTTCTATAATCAAAATTTCTTGATATTGATTCCTTAATTATTGGTGGCGATTTTAATAGCACACTATGTAACGATGAGATATGGGGCAATGGCAGGAAAAACGACCTGGATTGGCCGCATGATTCGGGATGCCATCATTCAAAATAATTTCATTGATGTTATATCGGCTTGTCGGGGGCCCACATGGGACAATGGGCAGTCAAAAGACTCTTTTCTGGCTAAAAGGCTAGGGAGATTTCTCCTTCGTAGAAAACTAATTGAGATATTTGATTTCCCTTCTGTGAAAATTATCCCTTCGTTTATATCATATCATCGCCCCATTTCTATACAATGGAAATATATTGAGTGCAAATTCGGTTATCCGTTTAAATTTAATAGGACGTGGCTCACTGATGAGCGTTTCAATAAGTTTTTAATGGAATCTTGGCAGCATCCATCATGTCTGGCTCAAGAACAAACTCAGGCTTTCATAAAACGATTGTCTATTCTTCGAAGTAAAGTTAAAATATGGCGACGGGAGAAATCAGAATCCAATAGAAGAGACCTAAAAGATATAGATAAGAAATTGGAATACTTATCTACACAATTCAAATAGCGCTTCATGTCCTCATGTATTCGGAAAAAAATATGGGACCTGGAGAAAAGGAAGCAAAAGATTCTAGCAAAGGAAGAAGCTACTTGGTGTCTCAAGAGTCGTGCCATATGGCTGAGAGGAGATAAAAATACCAAGTCTTTTCATAGATTTCCAAACAAGCGGCGGCAAGTGAACATGATTTGGGAAATCAAGGATGAAGTTGGAAATTCATTTATTTCCGAGGAGGCCATATCGCGTGAAGCTGTAAAATATTTCAAAAATGCCTACAACAGAGACATTGGCAGTGGCATTGAAGATATTCTATGGGGTATTGATCCGTATCCTACTATGTTTGATGATAATCAAAATGCTGTCGTTTTTTCTGAAGTCACTGAGGATGAATTATTGGCAACGATGAAATCCTTTTAGAAAGACAAATGTCCGGGACTGGGCGGATGGTCTATTGATTTCTTTATCCACTTTGTCAACTTGTTCAAGGATGATATTCTAAATATGGTTGAGGAATCAAGACTAAATGATATCATCAGCCATAGCATTTACTGCACTTATATTGCATTGATTCCAAAGAAGAAACTCTCCACATCTTTTTCTGATTATCGGCCTATTTCTTTGTGCAATGTCCTTTATAAGATAATCTCAAAAATCATTGTTATTCGTATGAGGAATGTTTTATCTCTACATCTGTCCCTCGAACAACATGGATTTCTAAAGGAAAGAAACATCTGAGAAGCGGTGGCTCTCACTCAATAATGCTTACATCCCTTGCATAGTAGGAAACTCGATGCTGCTTTATTAAAAATTGATCTAAAAAAGGCATACGACAGTGTGGACTGGGGTTATATCCGTTGCCTCCTGGCAAGGATTGGTTTTGATAATAGGTGCTCCAGATGGATCATGGCATGTGTGGTGGAGGTAAATTACACTGTCTTGATTAATGGAATCCCCACTACATTTTTCAAAGCAGCTAGGGGGCTAAGACAAGGATGCTCCTTGTCTTTGCTTCTCTTCATACTTGTAATGGACTCTATCAGCCTCCATATCAAGAGGGCGATTCATCTAAAAAATTTCTGGCCCCTTCCCATCTGTAGAGGAATCTACATTTCCATAAGTTTTTTGTCGATGATATTCTTTTAACAACACTACTGTGCAGAGCCACCTGGATTTGTCTTCATGAAATTTTGGGAAGGTTTCAAAAAGCTACTGGCATGAGTGTAAATGAAGAGAAATCATCTTTTCATGTTGATGATGTTAATGGGGACCTGATTATTTTCCTAACTCAACTTTACAATATCAAAGCAATTCCTCTTCGGAACGGGCTCAAATACTTGGGATTCAATTTGAAAACTGTTGGATATCGATTGGCTGATTGGTCTTGGATAGCAGATCGATTTTACAAGAAAATTGTTGCATGGGAGTATAAATGTTTATCCATAGGTGGCCATGCAATTCTGACTCAAGTTGTTCTCGTGCAAACAATGGTATATTGGGCACACCTTTTCTATATCGCTTCAGCTACCATTAACAGTCTGAACAGGATGACTGCCAACCTTATATGGGGAGGCAACAAAGAACAAAATAAATACCACCTCTCCAAACTTTTTGTGCTGGCTCGACCTAAAAAAATAGGAGGATGGGGTATTTTAGACTTAACCATTTTTAGGAAGGCTCTTCTATGTAAATCTATGTGGAAAGCAATTATAGGTAAGTCTTTTTGGAGCATGGCCATTCGTGCTAAATATATGGAAAATAAGGATTTATCATACTGGTTTAGGGAAAACAACATTGGGTCCTCTCTTGGCTCTGCAATTTGGAGAGGCTTCAAGAAACTGGAACCTTTTTTCAGGCAAAATCTGATCTAGAAATTTCAGACCGGAACAAAGATAATGATAGGATGGGATGAGTTGGCTGGAGGGGTTGGAAAAATCCATATATCCACTTAGTTAATGAGGTCGCTCCACAACAGGGGTATTTTTTTATGGGCCAGTGTCATTCGAGAATGGGAAGGCGTTGTTCCAATTTGGAAATCCGCGACTGAATTGCAACTTTACGATGATATGGCATTGCAATGGAATTATATTATATCCTCGTTGCGGGCACATGGCATATATCGCTCTACAGATAAAGACTTCCTCATTTGGAAGGGACTTGGTGGCTCCTTGACTGTCCATGTCAAGCATATATATCTACAGTTTCTAATCTCAGAAGCGGGAAATTCAGGAGATATCTTCCCTACATCCTTTTGGAAATCGGGATGCCCCACAAAGATCATAATATTTTCCTGGTCGGTGTTTCATAATAGGAATCTCACATGGGATAACTTGCAAAAGAGAAATTGGTGTAGGCCTGCCATTTGCCTTCTTTGTAGAACTAACTCTGAGAACAACACACACCTATTTCTCTCTTGTCCTCAAGCGCAGACTATTTGGCAAAATCTTGCTGCTCACTTTGGTTACATGTACTGCTCCTTCCCTTCCATTCCAGAAGCTTTTAAAGGATGGAGTATTATGAACACAGAATGGTGGGCCATACCATTATTGACTATTTGGGCCATTTGGAAATAGAGAAATGGTATGCTATTTAGTACAAAAAGAGAATCTCACTCTTCTGTTATTGAATCTATCCTATCTCGATACAACGCACTCGATTTTTCAGGTCATAACAAGATTAGAAATGGAAGAAGTTTATCGACATGGGTGCCCTCGGCTACTCCATGTGCCTTTTTTGACGGCGCTGCACAACATGGTTTGTGCGCTTGTGGAGTATACATCATTCTAGAAGATGGTCAAGCCTTTGAAATTCATTGGAATGGCAGACCAGGGTCCAACAACAGAGCTAAGGCGGTGGCTGTAGCTGGTCTTCTTTCCTTTTGTATCTTTCTTGACATACCAAATCTACAAATCTTTGTTGGGTTGTGTTATATTCTTTCCACATAGTTAACAAGGGGTTTGAGGGGTACCCGTAACCCCACTTTATGGGGTCCGGGGCAGCACCCCGGAAAATTTTGGTTTTAGACCCTATGTTAGGTTGGGCGGACCCACCTATGGTTTTGTGCATGATTTTCGCACATGTTTTTTTGATGCGATGGTTTTCAGTCCATGGTATTGGATCGATGGTTTTTTGGTCCATGTTATTAGACGTGATGGTTTTTCAATCCATGGTATTTGATGATTTGGCATGTATAAATATGTATTGTAACATTGAAAGGAACATAATGAAAAATCAAGCTGGTAATCTCGGTTTTGAGATCCAGTGGGAAATCTTTATGTTTTATGTGTTATGCTCTCGCATTTTTATTTTTCCTGGGATTTAGAATTCATATGCAGGTAATTTCTGTACGAGGTTAAAACCTTCAAAGAACAGTTTGAAGAACATCTATTACAATAAGGGTTAAAAGGATTAGCCATGGGGACAACAGTGACAACAATGCTAAGAAAGATGCTACTATTACCACCTTTGAGTTCCCAATTGGGGATATCAGAGGTGAAGCTCCTATGAAAAATAATTCTCTATCATCCTTGCCATCCTTCCAAGGGATGACTGTGGAAGACCCAGACACCTTTTTATTTGATTTTGATGTCTTATGCAATAGTTATGAGTATACCTCAGATGCTTAGGAATTGAAATTATTTCCTGCTACTTTAAAAGGGGCAGCCTTGACATGGTTCATGGGATTGGGATCTGCTTCTATTCGAACATGGAGCAATATGAAGGAGACATTCTTATCAAAGTACCAAGACTATTGCAGAACTAGGGACTGAAGGGAGGAAGTATTCAGAATGAAACAGGAGGACGAGAGCTTGGAAGACTATGTAGAGCGGTTCCACTATAATCTGCATAGGTCTAAACACATCGATTTAGACCATGAGATCTTGAAGACCATATTTATGACAGGAATGAGGGATGAGTGCCTTGACACCATAAACCTACTAGGGAAAGGGGATATATCTCAGGAACCATTCATTGAAATCGTAAACTCTATCTAAGATGCTCTAGAGGATCATCTAAGGGGAGAAGCATAATTCGAGATGCCTCTGCCCGAATACAAAAAACTGCAGGAGGAGGAGTAACAAGAGTAGAGATTGGGATTTTGTTCAAAAATTTCAAGGCCGATAACCTTAGTACTCTATCTGCCCAGATAACAATATCGTAGATCAAGAAGAAACAAGAACATGTTGATTCACCTCTAGCTATGTTCTATCTGAATTGCTGGAAGAAGCATCCATTGAGGGAATGCGAATTGAACAACATCAGCTTGTGCAATATTTGTGAGCTGGAATATTCAATAGGTCAATGTCCAAAGGTTTCTAGACTGAAGGCAGTACATAGAGATTCAAGCGATGAGGTGCAGTCCTCTTATTTCATCACATCAAGGAGGTCATGGTAGCCATCACCTCCAGGTATGTGTCAAGTTTTTTCCTCTTTAAATTCGTGGAACAATGCATATACTCAAAAATATCTATGGAAATATCCTACTCCTTCTTTAGCAAACTTTCCTTCACCCTGGAACCAGTGATCTCCATCTCCCTCTATCCAGTATCCTCCATCTCAACCATAACCTTGGAACCATAACTGGAGAGGAAGTGCCCAAAATACAACTTTACCTAGATTACCAATGTAGCAACAACTACAATTACCTCCTTTCCAAACTCCTACTCCTACACTGCCTGTACAACCCCAACTACATGTGCAACCTAACCCAAACTCGAACAATAAAGCAACTCGGGGCATAGGGGCTCTAAGTACGTTCCAGACCTAACTTATTACCCTCGTGGGGCTTAATGAAATTCAATTGTGATTGGGTAAGGTAATTAAACTAAGTCTCTCCCCTATCATTACTGAGGAGGAATGTGAACCTTCTAGAGGAGATATCACAGGATTTAAGGTGGTTGTTGCACCTATAGTAGCCAATACATAGGAAACTGTTACATTTGTAACAGCCAACATGCAATGTATTGTTACTCCCGTAACAACCAAACTGCGGTAGATTGTTACTCCTGTAACAACCAACCCACGATGGACTATTACTCCTATAACAACCAACTTGGGAAAGCTTGATACACTTGTAATCGCTGACTTGACTACTATAACTCAGAATCCTCTGTATCCTCAGAGATTGACTCAGGCTAGAATGACCTCATAGCCTGAATATGATTTTCTTAGGGAGTTGCAAAATTTTCATGTACAAATTCCTTTGTTGCAAGCCCTTAAAGTAGTACCTAGTTATGTTAGAATAGTACGATACTTGTGCATCAAGAGACTTGGGAGGAAGCCTAAAGACCCTGCTACCATACATGTGATGAGGAAATTATCCAAATTAATGTCACTCAACCTCTTCTAACTAAGTATAATGATCCAGGAAATCGTACGGCTACTTTCTAAATTAATGATGAGCCCATAACTAACACATTGATCGATCTTGAGGCTGTCATTGATGTGATGACAAAGGACCTCTTTACCACCCTAGGGCTATAGCGGCTTAGACATACTTCTACTGTACTTGAATTAAAACCGAGGGAGTGTTAGAGGACATAGTAATTACAATAGCTTCTTGGAGGTATCAAGTTGACTTTTTGTTCTTACAGCCCAAATCCAATTTGGGGGGACATCCTTTAATCCTAGGGAGACCTTGGCTCGCCACTGCAGGTGCATTTATAGGCTACTGATATGGATCTATGGTGATCTCAGATGGCCAGACTACAAATAACCTTAATCTTTACCCTCCAAAACCAAATGTGGATTTGTATAACCCATGGTGGGATGAGTTTGAGCCTGAAAAAGATCTTTCCCTCCACTCCTCACTCTAGGGAAAGCCCAGTACTTCATGGATGAGACATAAGATGACATCATTAATGGTTTTATTAGTAATTCACTTTATAACGCTTCCATTAAAAATTCAAATGAGGAAGAAGAGGTACAAGATATAGATTTTGAACAAATGAGAACCACTCTGAATACTGACAGCAATCCAATTGAAATAGAATCGGGATATTTTCTAAACATTAACCCCAACCTGACTGTTGAGCAAAACCAAGTGTTGTTACAACTATTATAGAAATACAAAAAGGCATTTGCATGGGACTATGCGGATATGAAAGAGATCCAACGTAACCTGTGAACTCACCGTATTTATTTTAAGGATGGCTGCAAACTAGTCAAACAACCATAGCATCGCATGAACCCTGCATTGAAGGAGGTGGTGAAGCAAGAATTGCAAAAGCTCATGAGTGCTAATTTTACTTATTCAATATCTGACAGTCAGTGAGTGTCTCCGCTTGTCATCATTCCTAAGAAGATTGGAAAGTGGAGAGTCTGTGTGGATTACAAAGAACTCATTAAGGCCACTCAAAAGGACCATTTTCCTTTACCATTTATAGATCAGGTCCTTGATACCCTTTCCAGAAAAAATTATTTTCATTTCTAGATGGCTTTAGTGGCTACAACTAGATACAAATTTCCCCAGAGGATCAAGATAAAATGACCTTTACTTGCGCTTGGGGAAAGTTTTCATACAAAGAACTCCCTTTTGGACTCTGCAATGCACCAGAATCCTTTCAGAGGGAAATACTGGGGAATGACTGCCTTGAAATCTTCATGGACGATTTTACACCTTATCGAGATTCTTTTGAAACAACATTAGCTAATCTGGAAAAAGTGTTGGAACGTTGTGTACAGACTAATGTTGCTTTGAGCACTGAAAAATGTCACATGATGATGACTGAAGGGATCATGCTAGGACACTAAATTTCTGCTGACGGGATCAAGGTAGACCCTACAAAAGTACATGTAATTCTGAAAATTCCAACCCCCAAGACGCAAAATGAGGTACATAGTTTCTTGGGGCATGGAGGGTATTACAGGACATTTATAGAAAAAATTTCAAAAATTGCATCACCATTATTTTCTGTGCTCATGAAGAGTGTCAACTTTTTGTGGACAAGAAAGTTGGAGCAGGCCTTTTGAAGCTGAAATGTTGTGTATCAGCAGCTCCAATTTTACGAGGACCTAATTGGCAACTGCCATTTCACATAGCTACAGATGCATCTGATATTGCTCTAGGTGTTGTTTTGGTCCAACTGGAGGATAGGAAACCTTATGATATTTACTACATAAGCAAAAATCTAACTCCGGTTGAGCTCAACTACACAATGACCGAGAAGGAATTCTTAGCAGTCGTGCACGCCATCAATAAATTCCAACATTATATCACCAGGTATAAAGTATTTATATACAATTACCACTCTGCCATTCATTTCTTAATGAATAAGCCAATTACCAATGGTAGAATTACATGTTGGTTATTGCTGTTACAAGAATTTTATATCAAAATTGCTGATAAAACTGGAAAAGATAATGTAGTATCTGATTTCCTTTCTAGGTTAACTATTGGTGACAATTGCACTCCTACTGAGGATTCTTTCCCTGATGAACATCTCTTTGCTATTTCAACTTACTCACCTAGGTATGCAGATATAGCCAATTATCTTGTTGTAGGGAAGTTTCCACATTATTTGTCCTCTAAGTAGAAAAGAAAGATTATATAGAAAAGTGATACCTATACCTAGATAGATGGGAATCTCTATCACACTGGACCAGATTTCAAGATCAGACATTGTGTTAGAGAAGATGAGATCTTTGACATCCTTAAGGCTTGTCACGAGGAACCTTGTGGAGTGCACTTCGCAGACAAGCAGGCAGGATACAAAGTCCTTTCGACGGCGTATTATTGGCCAAAAATACTTTAGTATGCCAAGAAGTTTCTGAAAGGATGTGATAGTAGCCAAAAGATGGGCCAACCACCGCAATCAGATGAGATGTCATGACAACCCCAAATCATCTTAGAAAATTTTGACAAATGGACCCTAGATTTTATTGGACCAATTAATCCTTCACCTTACATCTTGGTCTGCACTAACTATGTCAGAAAATGGGTTGAGGCAAAGGCACTAACTATGTCAGAAAATGGGTTGAGGCAAAGGCACTAACCAGAGCCACAAAGTAGGCTGTTTCAGACATTTTATTGGAAGACATCTTTGTCTAATTTGGTATACCTAGGGAGATAGTCATAGATGGAGGGCCCCAGTTTACATCCCATATGATCCAGAAGTTGGTTGAAAAGTATAAAATCCATCATAGAATCACAGAACTTATCATCCACAAGCAAAAAACCAAGTGGAAAGAACTAACAAAGTCATTGAGGGGATCCTTACCAAGACCGTGGCCAGTCACTAAAGGAATTTGGCCAACAAACTTCCAGAAGTGTTGTGCGCATACATGACTACATGGAGGAATACCACAGGATTCTCACCATATGAACTTGTGTATGGAAAAAATCCCTTATTCCCTATTGAGTTTGAAATCAAGACACTGACAAAAACATTTCAAGTAAATTTGGATCTCGCTACAACACAAAAGAAAAGATTGAACCAGCTCAATGAATTGGAGGAGAAACGGCTAGATGCCATCCAGATAACAAAGATTGTCTAGAAGTAGAGAGCTAAGTGGCATGACATATTCATCAAGAAGAAGAAGTTCCGGAAAGGAGATTAGTCTCTCTTATATGACTCAAGATTCATAGGCTTCAAGGGTAAGCTATGCACCAGATGGCTAGGTCCCTATGAGGTAGATGCAGTCTTTGACAATGGGATTGTAAATTTGGTTACCATTGACAGTGCAAGGACACCATTGCTTACACATGGGCACCATCTTCGGTTATATCACAAACCTGCTTCAAGGGATTCATTCGTCAACATTGTCACAAATTTGGATCCTTAGATTATAGGAACAGGGGAAAGCCCCCCCATGCTGCAAAAATTCTAGTTTTTCCAATAAGTGTAACAACTAAAAATCAACCTTCGTTGGCAGCTATTACACCTTCAAACTTAAAGAAATAAAAAAATTTGGCTCTAAAAACCTTTTTCAGGCGTAGACAAACAATTCTTGTAGTAGTTGAAAACCACTTTGTGGTGGTTGTTACACACTCTGTAACAACATTTGTTATTACAGGCATACTTTACAATAATGCTATTACATGAACTTTTTCTTTTTTTTTGTAAAAATTAATCATACATAATAGTCGTCTAGGATGTTACACCCGCAATAGCTGACAACTTCTAGAAATAATTCGAGTAAGATATTTATTGCAATAGATAGTAGGCATCATTATGGTTCAGAAAACAATTTCCATGACTACCCCAGTTAAGCTCGCGCATGTCGCCACCAACAACTTGTCCCCACATCACCCAGGTACATGATACAAAGGTAATATCGTTATCCACTTTTATTCGGTAATTATGGAAATTTAACATGATATCCCTTTTGACAGCCGAGGTTGGTTGTCACATTTAAGCTCGGGGAGGGCGAATCATATTGCGACATGACCTTTGCATGACCTATGATTATTTAAAAATTGCAATTAAGGCATGGTGATCTGGTAATCATTGTCACTTAATTACCGATCATACCAAAAAAGGGAATTGTACCTCTGACTAGACCTCCCATAACCTAGCATTAATAAGGCAACATTACTGTGCAGTACGAACCATAATTGCAAACCTTAATTTGAAATTCTCACCTATGCCACCCTACCATTTACCCCTGCTAGAGCATTGCATCCCCATTTAGAGAACTAAGAGAAGTTGAAAAGAACAGTTGCAGGCTAAAACAACTAAGTAATGTGCCTACTGCTCTAGAATTTCTAAAGGAAGGAAAAAGGAAGGAGAACAATATTGAATTTGTGTAGCGATGGGTGGAAAAGCAATTCAGCATGAGCTAGGGTCAATAGAGGCTTTGGAGAATTGCCCCGAAGCATGTCATATTTTTAAGGATGTATGATGGTTTGAGTTCTTCTAGAGGTTGGAGGTATCAAATGGGGGAGTTGCCATGGAATTCGCAAATAATTTAGAGAGAAATCAGACGTAGGTTAGGAGATTAAAGCTGGAGATTACAAAAGAGGTGATTTCCCGAGTGACAACATTACCAGTGGAAGAAAAATGTTGGTTTAGCAGGAAATTTAGTGACACCTCCTTGAAGGGGGATTTCCTCCAAGAGGAGGAACAACTGGTGAAGAAAGGGAAGGGGATTGACAAGTTGTCACTTCCCCAGCCATGGGCTGATGTTTCTATTTACCTCCTCAAGTACATCACCTGTGAGGGAAGGTCAACAATCATGTTCAATTCCCACTTTCCATTGCTAAACCACCTTCGACATCAACAATTGATAAATCTTCCCTACTTCTTCCTGGGAAACATCAATCAGATGGTCCCAATTGTAAAAATGACTACGCATTGAGAAACATGTGTCACCAACCATGGCCTCATCAAGATCATTGTGTTGGATGCCCTAAGCTACCAGGGTGGGATTTGGGAGGAATTCATAAGGAAGAAGGCTAGAACTACCTGTAGGAAAGAAACTGGGATGTCTCAGGAAGCTCCAGCGGCGACAAAGGAATAGCCTCAGCCTTCAAAAGTAAGGGTTGGTAAGAGGTCAGATGACAAACCAATTGGTGATAGGTAGCCAAAGAAGAGAATAAGGGTTATTGGGCAGCCAGAGTCCCCATCGATGTCCAAGAATAATGAAGAGGGAGTAGAGCAGAAAGACGAGGAGCAGGCTCAGACAAAAGAACCTTCCTTACCTGGTAAGAGTGATACTCAATCCTTGGTGTGAAAAATTGAAAATATAGAAAAAGAGAATATAGAGCTAAGGGAACAAATAGCAGAGGGGAAGGTAGAGGTAAGAGCCCTGGAGTTAGACACTTTGGCAAAGGCCATAGACATGACCAGGAAGGGAGATGTCCCAGGTGCTGTGTGCACGACCTATGCTGAGAAGCTAGTGACATCAATGTTTACAGTCTGTGCAGCAAACACCATCTCGAGGGAAACAAAAACTGAATCCTAGGAGGCTGACACACAAAAACCCATTGAGGATTTTGTTGTTACACAAGAACCAACAACTGAGATGGTACAGTCCACATAAAGTAATTTGGTAGCAGATACACAAGAGCCCTTGGTTGACACTGTTGTTACAGAAGAACTACTAGTGGAGATAGAAGTTAGCTAAGGAAAGGAAGAAGAATTTGATATCCATGAGCCTGTGGTTGACACTCCTATTACACAAGGACCAACAGTGGAAACAGAAGCACACCAAGGGAAAAATGATACAAAAAACCTTGTGGATGACACTGCTGTTACACAAGAACCAAACATGTGAATGGAAGTTGATCACGGAGAGGAGGAAACTATTACACAAAAATCCATTGATGACATTGCTATTACACAAGAACTAGTAGCTGAAATGGAGCAATTTCACACTCGAGAGGTTGTTACACCCTCGATTGTTAGTGCATGTGGGAGAACACCAGGTCCTGACAAAGGATGGTGTTATTAAAATATGTTGTTGTTTCCAGAGCTATAGAAATGGAAGCAGTAGGTGATCTCTCTTCAAGAGGGGATGCTCTTGCTCAAGGCACACAAAAGGATGATGGATTCCCTCAGGGAAAAGTGGTTAAAGGAAAAATGGGAGAGAGAATGGGAAGCATGGAGGCATAAGGAAGCCATGAAGAAAAAGGACGAACAACTAAATCTGTTACAGCGGCAGGTCTCGGAACTGATGAATGACAAGAAAAGGCTTCATGATCTTTCCTTGAACCTAATAACATGCAGGCGGTCATCCCCATCATATCTAGTGTTCTTTTGGGAATGATATTATTTATTTCAGTTAAACACAGGTTTTGAGAATAGATCTTATTTGGGTTCTTCTACACAAAATTTTCTTGATACTTTTCACACTTGTGATTTTGACAAACAAAGCTTGTTTTGCGAGCTATTTTTTCATAACATCATGTGTGAGTACGTCAACACAAAAATGGTAGCAAGTGTCTTCTCCTATATGGGATATTTGCAGTTGCGGGCTTTTCTTTCATTTATGAGGAACCGGATTAAATGGCATCTGGCCATGAAATCAGCTAAAATTAATGAAGAAAGGACAACATTATGGGTTACAGCAAAACCAAGGATGCTTTATGAACTCAGGTGCGAGTTTAAGCTGTTCCTGGGCACCCCAGAGATCAGGGAGCAGTCAACCATCTATAGGAAGAGGATTTTGAGGATTTGCGTCAATTTGCATGCACAGATGAAAAGTTGAACGTTAGCAAGATGCCTTAAACGCACCAAAGCCTATAACACTGAGTTGCAAGAAGGGGATGATTTTGAATATAGAAATTTCATGGCTTTCGTTACACGGGTGCCCAAGTATGCTTGGAGTATGCAAACATTGGGAGAATTCTAGATCAAGCTCAGATTTAAATCTCCTTTGATTTGGTGACCAGTGGAGGAGTATCCGCGAGACTACCACCTATGTGATTATGAAGAAGAATCTTGGCCATGACATTTGATGGCCACTCAAGAGTACAGAGCCTTGGGTGAAGACACTACTGGTGCTTACAATTTTATAGACTTGCATTAGGGGTATTGCAGGAGAAGCTGAGATTTTGTATGGGGACATGCAGTTGCCTCAGTTTGGGGGAGATGCTAGGTGTGACTTTTTACCTATTTTTTGCACCTTATTTCCCTAGTTTTGATCCTCTTATCCTGCAAGGCCATGGAAATTTACATGATTAATCACACTTTTTCTCATTTTATACAACCTATTCCACTGTCATGTTATTTTGCCATATTTTGTTGAATAATACGATACTTTATTCCTTTTTGTGGCCAACTAGGGTGAGCATTGGATGAGTATTTTGGACACTCTTCTCCTTTTCAGGTGTTTCTCAAGCGAACAAGGCTATGGAGTAAACAAGCAACACTCATCGATTTCAAATAAGGGTAGAGTAGTTTCCTATTACACTCTGTATGTTGTTATAGGTTGTTGTTACACACTGAATGTTGTTACAGGCTGCTGTTACACTACATGCTGATACAGGGGAGCACTGTTACACCAAGGGTGTTGTCGCCAGTGACTGTTGTTACATCCCGAACAACTATTCACTTGCAAGGTGTTGTTGCACCAGAGATGGCAAGCTATGGGTACTATTCAACATAACAATTGTTGGGTGTTAGGAATTGTTTATTTTAGAAGAAAAAGACTCAAGTGGTTGCAATCCTAACCAATATACCTGAGAAGTATTTGTATTTAGAAACAGGTTGTAACTACTTTTATTTTTTATGAGCATGAGAATCATGAGATTCTCATGATGGATTTATTTCTAATTTTGGGAATGTAATAATTATAAAATAAACTCGATTTCCTATGTACAAGGATGACATACATAAAAGCATTATTACTCTACTCTTGTAACTCTGAATTATTTTTAAAATTAAATCACTACGGTGATGCTGTTACTACTCTTAATCTGATTCGTTAGTTAATCTTGTGTTATTCCTATGCCCCTATTAGGGAGCAAGGGCCCTCTTCTTTAGCAGGGATGGTAGTGGTATAAGTAGTGTACATTACTGTTTCTTTTATTGTCATATGGTTTTCTACTATTTCTGTACAAATTGTGAAATACATCCGCTTTTGTTCTAAATTATATTATGATGTTACACCGGTTTGATTAAACAAAATGATAGTGACCATCTGGTGTAGTCATTAGTTACTATGTGGCGTGCCCTTACTCTGGTAATTGCGAAGTGTGATTCCAATTCTATGGAGTGTTTTAATTTCTACATGAATGATTTGATTTTTGCAATTGATTCAACGACATATTTTACTGTTCTTTCTATTTTTCGTTCTTGGTTGTAGTGTATCGGCATAAACAGTGTGAACTCCATTCAAACAATGAGACCTACCCTAGGTTTACAATTAAATGTTGCAGTCTCTATCACTTAGTATTGATTAAAATAGCACTACAACAACAAAATCTCATAGGGAAGCATCATCAACAGCAGCAAAGGGTAGCAGACCTGCAGATGACAAAGGAAAGAGGAAGGTTGTTGAAAATGTACAGGTGGAGTAAAGCTGCAAGTTCGAAGCAGATCCACTTGTGTTGGAAGAAACTTTGAAGATTGAGGCTAAGAGGTAACAAAAGGATCACGTAGAGGCAATGAGAGAAACAATAGATGGAGGAAACAAAAAAGGAGTTGCAGGAGTTGAAGAGGAAACTCGAGGACGAACAAGAGTTGCGTAGAAAAGAGAAGGAAGCGTAGTAGGAACAGATAAAATAAGAGGTTCAACATGAACATATTGATGAAACTGTGCCCATACAAGTTGTTGACTCATATAAGAAGTGGGCACATAGCAGACAGGGTGAGCAGTTGCAGGAGCATTAATTGTCTCAAGAGATTGAATAGATGTTAGAGAACATGCACATGGATATGG
Source organism: Pinus taeda (assembly GCA_000404065.3). Classification (NCBI taxonomy): domain Eukaryota; kingdom Viridiplantae; phylum Streptophyta; class Pinopsida; order Pinales; family Pinaceae; genus Pinus; species Pinus taeda. Next base: position 52,088 of record APFE031353823.1, on the reverse strand, counting down.
TTCAGCCAGTGTTAGATCAGGATATTTACCTCATGCCTCAGAAGCAAGAGGTCACCCCACTGAATTTGCCAGATCTGGAAGCAGAGCAAGTCCCAAGTGATCAAGGAGACATAAAAATCCTTGAAGATAATCTAGAAGCAGAGATGCACAACATATCTTTCCATGAGTCACAATGCAGAGTTGTGCAGTCATGCAGAGTGCCTACTTCAGATGTCCATGTATATCCTCCGTAGTTTTAATAGTGAGTGATCATGTCCGATGTGCACAGACATCGAACCACATTGGTCGATGCTACTAAAGAATATGCCTTAGCCACCAGCTCAAGTGTTATATTCTTCATAGCTGAGAACGATTGCATGGCTAAGGAGTTACAAGTGGCCGAGTTGGGAGGATATTAGGCTACAACATTCACCAAAGTAGAGTTGAGGAGAGTGATACTCGATGGAATATTGTCTCTCAAGATAGTCATGCACAAGTTGTACTCTAGATTTGTAACCGTGCACAAGTAAATTGTCCATCTCAATGGTTGGAACCAGTGTTGTGTTAAGAGACAACATATACTGGAAGATCTACACACTATTGTCAACCACATGAAAATATGGACAATGAGGTACAAAGGAGCCCCATTGCACTTTCCAAAGATGATGAATTGGAAGGCGATAGAATTGAAGGCATGCATCCAGAGTCAGATCTGGAACTATGAGGACCTCCCGCAGTTCATCACCAGTTTGTAGGCTTCACATGCATGGTTATTCAGGACAATGCATGTCATTGTGTGCATGAAAGTGATCCCATACATTGGCACACTCATGAAGACAAAGTCAAAGAACCAAGTCCAACTGGAGCTGGCCATGTACTTTGATCAGTTAATGTATGTAGCCACTAGCACAGACTTGGAGAGCAGTGTAGACACTATCCATCAGTATGTTGTTGGTCTGTTTGCACTCAAGACAATGATACGCATGTTATTAGATGAGTTGGATAGAGGTTCCAAATCAGTGTACCCAGATGCAACAGAGGTAAGAGTTCACTTTCAGAAGGATGTCACCATAGAGCACACAGACACCATAACAGACTAGCAAGCTTGGCATGAGTTCGCGACCATCGATCACCATGAGGATGTCAAAGAGTTGGTACTGCCATAGCTGTCTGAGTCTTAGTGATGTCTTCATGGCCTACTAAAGCCTATTTTTGTCTCACATGGGTACATGTGCAGATTGTAATGTAAACATGTTATAAAAGTGAAAGACCAAGTGTCGATAATAGGATGTAACAGTCATGTAGTAGTTGAAGAGCCATAAGGGTAGGTGAAGAGTCACAAAGGGGAATGTCAAAGGTCAACCCACCCTTTGCTATTTATAGAACCTCATAACTCATTGTACATGCTTTTGAGAGCCAAGATTCCTATAGGTGTAACTTAGAGAAATCTTGGAGTGTATTGTAATGAGTCTTGGCTTCTCTGCAATGCAGAGCTAGTGCATCTCTTTGGAGGAGCATGCACTAGTGACTGTAATGTTCTACTATTAGGGATAGTGAGAGTCTTGTCTGTAAGTATGATTAGACCTTTCGCTCTTTTAATATAACATAGCCAACATGTTTCATGCATATGTTGTTATTGTAGTTCGACTATCCTGGTTATTCTAATAATATATGTAGTTTTTACTTACACATGTATGTATGTGTTTGTATGAATATTATCAAAATGTGTTGTTGATATAATCCATCACTTTGGATCCTCGAATATCCTGCTTTCCATCTTCCGATGTCTTTCTGCTCGTGTGTTCCTTTTCAAGTTGTGTGCTATCACAGGTTTCTAAGGGGCACACTCATCCCCTATTCCGAGTGGTAGAACATTTCATGCGCCTTCCTTGATTTTTTGCAGGGTCAAACCCTCTCTACCAACAAGGACATCTTACTTACTTCTGCGTGCAACCACAATCAAGGCGATATTGTACTACCCACTACTAGGACTCCTACACCAAACGGTCTGAGGTCTAGTTGGAACTTCTTACCGGGGAGATCCCCTAACATGTTGGTGGGTGCAACATCGTCAACAGAGCCTGATGTGTAAGCTTTTTTTGTTCTAAAAGTCAAATTTTAGCTAATGTCAGCCAACACAAAAATAAAAAACTAGAAATATAAATAATGTTTATGTTTATTCCTCCAATAAATAATAATAATAGTAAAAATAGAAAATGTTAATGTTAGCCCTAAAAAAAATTACAATACAATTATCTCATATGTTTAATAATTCTTTTATCATATACATTGAAATTGAATGGATCATATATTTACTTTCAAAAAAAAAAATTACCACACTAAAATTCCAAATTAGGTAAAATTTTAAACATTTTTACTCTTTACTAAATCCAGTACCATTTTTTAAATCAAAATAAAAAGGTTAATTCAACACAAATAATCCAAAATATTGCTCCAAAGTCTTTTAATATTTATTTTACTTAATTATTTGTAACATGAATATTTAAAAGGAAAACCATATGTTAGGGATATATTAAAATCACTATACACATAAACATTTCCGCATCAATATTCAATATTCAATAATCATTTGATGTAGTTTTATTATAATTTTTCTTATCATGCCATGTAAAAAACATCATTATATCTAATATTAATATTGAAATATTAATATTAATATTATTCAACTAAAAATAAATTTTAATTAAAACAAAAATATATATAAATTTAATATAATATTAATTCTTATATTATAATATATTATAATATATCATGATATATATTAACTCTAGATATATATGGGAGGGAAGAACAAAGACATAAGGTGATATATGTGGAGACATAGATGGAGTGAGAGAAACAAGGGGAGAGATGGATAGGGAGATGGAGTTGGAAGAAGAGAAAGGGAGGGAAGAAGAAAGACATAGAGAGATAAAACTTGGGGGGGGGAGAGAGAGAGAGAGAGAGAGAGAGAGAGAGAGAGAGAGAGAGAGAGAGAGTATGTTTGGAGGTGAGACAGAGACAAAGAAGTAGAGACAGAGAGAAGGGGGGTGAGAGACAAGGAGAAAGGGAGCAAGATAGTGACAGAGTTGGAGGGCGAAGAGAGAGGGAGGTAAGAAAAAATACACACAAAGAGAAAGGTGTAGAGAGTGAGAGGGAGTGATAAGGGAGTTGGAAATTTAGGCAGACAGAAGAGTATGAGGGAAGAGAGATGGAAGGGGGGAGAGAAGGGGAAGAGAGAGAGTGAGGGAAAGGAAGAGAGAGGGAGAGATAGATAGATATGGAGGAAGAATGTATATGTTTTGGGTTTTATATAGTAATATAAAAGAGAGACATAGCGAGAGAGAAATATAGATGGAAGGTGAAGAGGGAGAAGAAGAGAGAGATAGAGAGAGGGAGAGATAGATAAATATGGAGAGAGAGAGAGCATGTTTTTTTTTTTTGGGGGGGGCGGTGATATAGAGAGACAAAGAAGGAGAGATATAGAGATATATAGATATAGATGGAGGAGGAAGAGAGGGAAGAATATTTCTTGCATTGATTTCAGTGTAGATGGTGATTGGTAACCCTAATTATTTACACTAAAGGAGATCAAATAAATTAAAGGGGAGAGGAGAAATGAAGAGAGATAGAAGGTGAAGAGTGAGAAAGGGAGAGAATGATGAGAGAGGGAGAGGGACACACAAAGATGGAGTGGGGAGAGAGGGGGAGAGAGAGAAGGAGAGATGGAGGGAGAAAGTGACAGGGTTGGAGGGCATAGAGAGAGAGAGAGAGAGAGTGATGGGGATAGCGAAAGGGACAGAATGGAAGGACGAGTGAGAGGAAGAGAGAGGGCAGGAGAGAGAGGAGAAGAGGGGGGAAAAAGAGATGGATATGGAAGGGGTGAAAGGGAGGGAAGAATAAAGACATAGAAAGAGAAAAGTGGAGAGAGAGAGAGGGAGCTACAAGTTAGAGATGGAGAGAATGTGTGTATGTTTGGGGGTGAGATAGAGAGACAAAGAATGAGAGATGGATGGAGATAGATATATAGATGGATGGGGGGGAGAGGGAAGAAGATTTATTGCACTAGATGAATTGATTTTAGCATACATGGTGATTTATAAGCCTATTTGATTGCTTGCACTAGATGCATTGATTTCAATGTAGATTTTGTTTTTTAATCATATTTGTTTGCTTGCACTAGATGCGTTGATTCCAATGTATATTTTTTCTAATTCTGTTTGATTACTTGCACTAGATGTATTGATTTTAGTGTGGATGGTTATTTATAATATTATATGATTTCTTGCACTAGATGCATTGATTTCATTATAGATGGTGATTTATAATCCTATTTGGTTACTTGCACGAGATGCACTAATTTCAATGTATATTTTGATTTCTAATGATGTTTGATTGCTTCCACTAGATTCATTGATTTTAGTGTAAATGTTGATTTATAATACTATTTGATTGTTTGCACTAGATGCATTAATTTCAGTGTACATTTTTTCTAATACTATTTGATTGCTTGCATTAGATGCATTGATTTTGATGTAGATGTTTATTTCTAATTAAATTTGATTTCTTGCACTAGATGTATTGATTTCAATGTAGATGTTGATTTCTGATTATATTTTATTTCTTGCACTAGATGAATTAATTTCAATGTAGATGCTTATTTATAATTAGATTTGATTTCTTGCATTAGATGCATTGATTTCTGTGTAGATGTTTTTTCCTAATCCTATTTGATTGCTTTCATTAGATACATTGATTTCAGTGTAGATGTTCATTTTTTATTTGATGTAACTAGATGTATGATGGTACATTAATTTTAATGTGATTGGCTTAACAGTGTGATTAATTTTAGTGCAAGCACACAAAAATTATTTACAATTTTCATTGGTTTTTGTGTTATAGTAATTCAACCTATTAATATTGGAGAGAAAGAGAGAAAAGGTAAGATGTTTACTACAATAGATCGAGCTAGATATTTAAATGGTTTACGATTTTAGCTACACTTTTCATATAATTGATATGAAAATATGGAAAAACTAACAAAGGTGACAATAACATGAGTAGAAGAAAATATTTTGGGATTGACCACAATGAAGGCTATTTATAATTGACTACATTCTTATCATTCACATTTTTTCCATTCAACACTATTACATTGTCATGTTGCATTCAAAATTTTTATTACATCATTTTTCGTCATTAAAATTATTAACAATATCTATCATCTCAAGAGACTGAGGTAATTGACCAAATTTAAAATTAAAGCTACTCTTCAAGATATATTTAGTAATACTTAGAAGAACACTATTAACAAGTAATTAGTTGTCAAAAATTGTGATACCTATGATTAAATGAAATAAATGTGCAGTATCAATCCTCCTGCAAGTTATTGACAAGAATGTTTTGCTTCTTCATCACTAACTAATTAATAATAGACAATTACATAGACATATACCAATATAACACAAAAGCTGTAACATTCACAAACATTACCATCCAAATCCAAACACACAAACCACTCAAAGCATCTAAACATAGACAGACACAAACCACTAAAAACATCCAAACACGGGCATAAAAACCATTAAAGACAAGCAACATAGACTAAATTAAAAAAGATAATTATATGGTCATGTCAAGCAAAGAAAACATAATGCAAATTTCAAAATATGAAGTTTATCTCAAACATGTGCATAATAATGAGAATATAAAAATATGACATTCTTTCCCTCAGCTGGAATGACCTAGATCCATCTAAATCTAAATCTATCATGCCCTGAGAAGGATCAAATCTGTCGAGGTGCAAACCTTTCCTCAAATTCTACACTCCCAAAAGAATATTTGCACCTATAAAAATTTGATCCTCTCAATGCATAATAAATCTAGAATTAAATAAATATAGACTCGTTTAAATTTAAACGTTAATGTAATCATAATATCACATGACTTTAATGTATATATATTATACATATGCCATAACAGTTGTGCCCTAAAAATGATTTAAGTTTAAATTTTAATTTAATTATAATATAACATGGTTTTAATCTATATTATTGTATGTATATATTATTATTCATACATATTCTGAAACATGTAATAGAGGTTTGGAGCCATAGTTGTAAAGTTCAACTTAATAAAATCACAAGCTTTTAATGTACATATACAAGGGTTCCCTAAGTCTTGGACTGAGAACCTCATTATCCCTATTTTTAAAAGTGGAGATACAAATAACACCTCTAATTATAGAACAATTATGATCAGCCCTCTCTTAGCCAAATTATATGGTAGTATTCTGGAAAAAAAGTTAAGCATATGGCTTGAAAGTGAAGGTAAGCGGGCTAAAGGCGAAGCAGGTTTCAGAAGGCATCACTCAACAACAGACCACCTTGTTACGCTAAGGATCATTATGGAGGAATGTCGTAATGATAAATCCAATTTATTCTGCTGCTTTGTAGACTTTAGAAAGGCTTTCGATACGGTTCCTAGATACAACCTTTGGAATAGGTTAGAAGAGCTAAAGGTTCTTCTTGAGTTAAGAGCTGCTGCTATAAGGCTATACGAGAATGTAATCGCCAAGCTAAAGAACAATGAGGGGTGGTCAAAAGATATTAAATGTAACATCGGAGTTAAACAAGGTTGCCCCCTCTCCCCTACTCTATTTGGCATTTACATCGATAAGCTCGAAGGTTATTTAGAAGAAGCAGGATGCGGTGGCACAATCTTAGCTGGGATA
>APFE031353823.1:0-44600 GCA_000404065.3 Pinus taeda | reverse complement strand
ATTATTAGTAATTATAATAATGTTATATTAATACTTTGTTACATTAATAATCTTATATTAACAATATTGTTTTATTAATAAAAATCAATCATGCTTAAGCATGGTTGACCATGGTCCTATATTGCAGTGTGACAAGGATTTTGTCAATTTGACAGTGAACCATGGTCAACCATGTATTTTTTAGGGTTTGTATACCTTTGTTTTATAATATTTATCGCTTGAGATTAATATTATTCCCTTCTATTTATAATCTCTTTGTTTTTTACTATCTTCCCTTAGGTTTATTATTCACTTGGGTTTATAATATCAATCATGGTTAACCATGCCCGATCATGGTCATGCATGGTCATCCATGGTCAACCATATTGTATAAAATCAGTAATGGTCAACCATGGTGAATAATGGTTTAGCATGGTCCAATATCGTACTGTGACATAGATTGTCTCAATATGAAAACCACCCATGGTGAACCCTCGTCCAACATTGCATTATCACGAAATAATATTGATATGAAAATCAATCCTTCTCTAGCATGAGTAGCCATGTTGAAAGGTCGCATTATAATAAGAGCTCTCTCAATATCAAAATAAACCATGGTCAACCATGTTTGTTTTACAGTTTATAATATTTACGTTATAAATATATACATTAGATTTATGATATTAATCCTTTCGGTTTAATATTATTTGCTTGGGTTCATAATCCCTTTGGGGTTTAGTATTAATCCTTTGGGTTTATTATTAGCTTGGGTTTATTCCTAGGGTTTAATATTATTCCCAAAGGTTTAATATTGTTCTCTTGGGTTTATAATCCCTTGGGTTTATTATTACCTTGGGTTCATAATATCAATCATGGTCAACCATGGTCAACATGATCAACCATGCTCAACCAATTTTTGTAAAATCAATCATAGTGAAACATGGTCAATCATGGTCAGCTATGGTTGAGTGTTGTGTTGTGACAAAGGTTGCCTCAGTATGAAAATCAACCATGGTCCAATGTCACATTGTGACAAACATTGTCTCTATATGAAAATCATTCATGGTCAAGCGGGGTCAACCATGGTACAACATTGCATTGTGGCAGGGATTGTCTCAATATCAAAATCAACCATCTTTATTTTAGGGTTTATAATATTTATATTAGGATTTATATACCTTGGTTCTATAATATTAATGCCTTGGGTTCAATGTTATTTCCTAGGGTTCATAATGCCTTAGAGTTTTAGTATTTATCCCATGATTTTATTATTTCCTTGGGTTTATAAAATAAATCTAGTGGGTTTATTAATATAAGGGTTGAACCATGGTCACGTATGGTCCAACTTCGCATTGTCACAAAGTTTATCTCAATATGAAAATAGACCATGGTTAAGCATAGCCAAAAATGTTTATTTAAGGGTTTATAATATTTATCTTAGGCTTTATATACCTTGGGTTTATATTTTTTCGTTTGGTTGAATCTTATTCCCTAGGGTTTATAATCCATTGAATTTTTAGTATTATTACCATGTGTTTATTATTTCCTTTACTTTAAAATATCAATCATGTTGAACCGGGGTCGATCATGGTCAACCATGGTGAATGAAGGTCAATATTCGTTAATGGTGGTCAATCTTGGCCAGCGATTGTCAACCATCACTACCCATGTTGTGCGAAATCAATCATGGTCAACCATGGTCCAACTTCTCATGGTAACAAATATTTTGTCAATATGAAAATCAACCTTGGTCAACCATAGTGCAACATGGCATTGTGACAAAGATTGTGTTGATATGAAAATCAATAATGGTCAAACATGGTCAACCATCATCCTACGTCACATTGTGACAAGGATTGTCTGAATATGAAAATCAACCATGGGAAACCATTGTCAACCATGTTTATTTTAGGGTTTGTAATATTTATTTTTGCGTATTTAGAAATTGGGTTTATAATATTCATCCATTGGGATTAATATTATTGCCTTTGGTTCATAGTCCCTTGGGATTTTAAATCTCAAGGGACTTTATGGTCAACCATAGTCAACCATGTTTATTTTAGTAAACAATGTTTATTTTAGGGTTTTAATATTTTTTTTAGGGTTTATATATCTTAGGTTTCTAATATTACTCCCTTGGGTTTAATATTATTCCCTTAGTTTTATAAAACATTGAGATTTTCGAACTAATCCCTTGGGTTTATTATTCCTTTGGGTTTATAATATAAATCCCTTGGGTTTATTAATCTAATAGTTCATATTCCTATGTTATAATATTATTCATAGGGTTTATAATATTTATCATAAGGCTTAATATAAATCCTTTGAGTTTATAATCATGGTCAATCATGGTCTAATGTTACAATGTGACAAATATTGTCGCAATATGAAAATCAACCATGGTCTACCATGGTCCACCATGGTCCGATGATGCATTCAGACAAAGATTATCTCAATATAAAAATCAACCATGGTAAACCATGGTCAAACATGTTTATTTTAGGGTTTAAAATACTTATCGTAGGGTTTACATACCTTTGGTTTATAATATTTATCCCTTGGAATTTCAGAAATAATCACTTTCATTTAATATTCCCTTTGGTTTATAATATCAATCCATTGGATTTATTAATCTAAGGGTTATTATTCTTAGGGTTTAATATTATTCACAGGTTTTATAATATTAATTCTTGTGTCTAATATAAATCCGTTTGGTTGATAATGATGGTCAAGAATGGTCTAACGTTTCATTCTGACAAAGATTTTCTTAATGTGAAAATCAAACATGGTCCAACGTTGCATTGTGACAAAGATTGTTGCTTATGAAAAGAAATCATGGTCAAAAATGATAATTCTAGGGTTCAAAATATCTATCTTACGATGTGGACACCTCGGGTTTATAATATTAATCCCTTGGGTGTAATATTATTCCCTTGGGTTTATAATCCCTTGGGTTTATTATTCTTGTGGGTTTATAATATTAATCCCTTGGGTTTATTAATCTAAGGGTTCATATTCCTAGGGTGAAATATTATTCATAGGGTTTATAACATTTATCCTCGAGTATAATCTAAATCCTTTAGATTTAATTGATTAACGATAATTAATATAAATTAAAAAGAATTCATATTTTATATTTTTAATAAATAACAATAATAATAAATTAGTTAATCAATAATTATAGTTAATTAAAAGTAAATTAATTAATAATTATTATTATTTAACTAATTTTTATTAGTATTTAATAATAATTTTTTTTTTGCATGTGGTTCACGAGCACCCTGGTCAGTGAGTGATCGCTACGTCCACAGAAAAATTTGGGCGATAGCTAGGCTAAATCGCCCTCGACCTACTGCAAGACCTAACCCCAAGGGCTTCGGGTGGATTCGACCCTGTGACCTCCCGATGGCGAGGCATGGCTTTGACCAACTTAGCTAACCCTTGGGGCTCTTATTATTTAATAATAATTATTTTATTAATTAATCCCTTTGGGTCTATCAGTCCCTTCAGTTTATAATATCAATAATCCCTTTGGTTTAATAATCCCTTGAGTTTAAGATGGTGAAAAAATCCTTGTGATGTGAGGAGAACTTAGGAGTGAAAGGAACAGTGATTGTGAACGTCTAGGGTTTTCGCGAGTTGCTGGCGACGCTCCTCATGGAGGATCGCAGAGGAGGGAGAGCATCTCCCTCCTTTAAGGAAGTCGCAGCTAGCAGAGGTAAGAAACCCCTAGAAAGTACTTAAGGAACTTCGAGAGGAGGAAAAGAAACCATGGAAGAGGAAATAACAGGAGGCAACACCGATGGAATCAACGTCGGAAAGGACAAGGAGGGAGAAGACAAAAAACAGGACACTAAAGACAAGAAACAAAAGGGACCCTGCAAACCCAAAGCTGAGATCACTCCAAGAGTTGTTCTAAATGATCATGCCCTACAAGCATACAGGGATCACATGCAAACATATGCTATTATCTGTAAGTTTGTGGGACTATGGCCCACTAAAAGAGCTTTATAGACTTTGATCAAATATCATTGGAAACCTAAAGGGAGCATAGACCTTCATCTTGGGTCAAAGGGTTTCTTTACAGTGGTATTCATGAATATTGAAGATAAGGACAAAGTCTTTGAAGGTGCACCCTACTTCTTTGCGGTAGCTGGACCCTACATGAGGCCATGGATTATGAATTTTGTCCCAGAATGGGAAACTTTTACCTCTGTACGATTTGGGTAAGAATTTATTCCTTACCTCTTGATTACTGGCAAAATGAATCATTAATGTCCATAGGCAATAAATTATGTCACTTGTCAAAATTTCTGAAGCCACAAGAAGAGGGAAATACACTTCATTTGCTAGAATATGCGTGGAAATGGATCTATCAGGAGCCTTACCAAATGAAGTGATCCTGGAAGTCTTTGATGAACACTGGGTGCGAATAATAGACTACGAGAATATTCCCTTCGGGTGTCGTAGACGTCATGAGCACGGGCATCTATTTAGAGACTATCTGCAAGGGAAAGTAGGAAATAATAGCAAGGCAAATACAATGAAGGAAACAGACAACTTTCAGAAAGTAGTCTATCGAGGAAAAGGAAGTAAGAAAGGAACAAAGCAACATGAAGATGAAGGACTTAAAGGTAGCCAAAACAAGTTCCAAGTTCTAGAGGAAGATGAAGAAACCACAAAGGAAGATCAAGCAACAGAAGCAAAAGTTGGAGAAAAGAGAATAGAAGATGAATGTGACCAAAATTAGAAAACTAGGTACCAGACAGAAACCATTATGAGTGAAACAGAACTTGAGATGGATCAAGATATGACCTTGAGTGAGATTTACCTGGAAGACCATGAGTTACAAGTGATACTTGACAAAGAAAACCTAGATCTGAAGGGTTCTTGTTCTAGGGAACCACGGGAGGAATGGATTCGGTACCCCAAGAAGAACTTAATAAAATACAACAATTGTTTTTATGGAAAACACAATATAATGCGTTGGGAAAAGGAAAAAATACAAATAAACTGGAAAACAGAGGAGTGAATTCGCTAAAAGCAACCCCGGAACTAGCAACAAGAAACCCAGGTAAGAAAAGAGGCAGGAAAAAGCAAAATGAACTCCTGATGGAGTGTGGCAAGCTAATGATAGATTTAGGTAAGATGAAAGATCTTGCCAGCTACTCCTTCACAAATATTTAATTATGAAGTTTATTTCTTGGAATATAAGAGGCCTAGGGAGTAAAAGAAAGCAAAGAATACTTAGTAATAGAATGAAACAAGAAATGTCGGACATTATCCTTATCCAAGAAACAAAAAGTTCCATTCAAAAAATCAGACAAATCCACAGTAAATGGCTCAATAGATTTGAGTTTCTAGAAGTCAAAACAGAGGATACTACGGGGGAATCCTCACTCTTTGGAACCCTCGCAAATTAAGTGTTATAGATGCTAAGGCTACCAGGAATTATCTATCAATTATCATTCAACCGGAAGGAGACAGGCACTACTATCTAGTAACCAATGTTTATGGTCCTCAAAGAATATATGATAAACTCAACTTCCTAGACTCACTAGAGGATCTTAGGGGCAGACATATAGGAATACCCTGGATCATGGGAGGGGACTTCAATATGATCAAATCTCTTTCTGAGAAAAAAGGATGAATGAGAATCCTCAGTAAAGACTCATTGGAATTTCAAACCTTTATAGACAAAATGAACCTAGTAGAGGCTGAAATGAATACTAGCCTCTTTACTTGGAATAATAAAAGAGGTGGCGAATCTCAAGTAGCCTCTAAGTTAGACAGATTCTTGATCTCATAGAATATGATGCTAGCAAACAAGGAAATAATAGATGAAGTTCTCCCCTCTGGAGGCTCAGATCACTAGCCAGTTCAAATGGATATCAAAGGTACGGACATTCTCAGAGACAAAGCATTCAGGTTTGAAAATATTTGGCTCTCCCACCCAGATTTCTACAACAATATCAAAAATTGGTGGACAAAAGACTTACAGATTCAAGGAACAAGAATGTTTCTTCTGCATAAAAGATTAAAGCATATCAAACTCAAACTAAAAGATTGGAACAGAAATGAATTTGGTAATATTTTTGTAGAGAAAAAATCAATTGAAAATAAAATGAAGGAACTCAACCAGGCTCTAACCAGGGAAGGATTTGATAAAGACAAAAGAAATCAAGTGGATAAATATCAACATGAGTGGAACAATCTGTGCAAATAGGAGGAAGTCTTCTAGAAACAAAAATATAGAGTCTAATGGCTGAAGGAAGGGGAGCGTAATATGAAGTTTTTTCACAGGTCCACTATGGAAAATAGAATGCATAACAGAATATCTTCAATAAAAAACAAAGAAGGGTATATTCTCACATCCCATGAGAATATTGAAGCGGAGTTAGTTCAGCACTTCCGAAGCATTACTCAGGAAAATAATTTGTACAGAGAACAATTTATTCGGGAGGTAACTAGAAATATACCAAAGATGGTATCGAGAGAGGATAATTTTAATCTAAATAGACCAATTTCTGAAAAAGAGGTAGACGATACCCTCAAAAAAATGTAGAATGGAAAAGCACCAGGCCCAGATGGGTTCATTGTGGATTTTTTCAGGGCATGCTGGAATATTGTTAAACAGGTTATCTTGAAGGTGGTGGAGGATTCCAGAGTCAACAGTACCATCTTGAAAGTGATGAATACCTTCTTTGTCTCCCTTATCCCTAAGCAAGAGGATGCTCAAACTCCGGATAAGTTCAGACCCATCGCTCTGTGCAATGTGGTTTATAAATTTATATCCAAAGTAGTGGCAAATAGACTTAAGCCTTTGCTTCCTACCGTAGTTTCAGGGGAACAATCAGGATATGTGGAAGGTAGACAAATTTTAGCCAACATCATTCAAGCTCACAAGGTAGTTCACTCGCTAAAAAGCAAAAAGAAAGCCGACATGATCATGCAATTAGATATAGCCCAAGCTTATGGCAAAGTAAACTAGACCTATATGAGAAGGGTTCTTAGTGCTTTTGGTTTTGATCATAAATGGGTCAGATTGGTAATGGCCCTAGTCACCTCATCCAGCTTCTCTATTTTGGTAAATGGCTCTCCCTATGACATTTTCAGTCCTTCCAGAGGCCTCAGACAGGGAGACCCACTCTCTCCTTTTCTTTTCATTCTTATCATGGAAGGACTTGGCAGGGCCATCAAGCAAGCTAAAGTTGCAAGTAAGATTAAAGTCCTTCTACTTTCTTAGAATGGTCAAGCTCTTACTCATCAACAATTTGTAGATGACGCAATGCTTCAAGGAATCCCTACTGTCAAAGAAGCAACAACTTATAAACAAATTCTGAATGCTTTTTCCATGGCCACAGGTATGGAGGTAAACCTTTCTAAATCAAAAATCTTTTTCCTTAACACCAATTTGGCAATACAAAGGAATATTTCTAGAATTTTTGGTTTTCAAAGGGATTCCCTTCCCTCAAAATATTTGGGTATCCCTCTAACAGATAAACCATTGCTCAAAAGCATATGGGAACCCTTGATGAATAAGTTGTAGGACAAAGTCAACAAATGGACCTTCAGATCTCTAAATCTTGCAAGCAGGTTGGTTCTCAGTAAAGCTTTTCTCCAAGCCATCTCTATTTTTATGTTATCTACCCTCCCAGCTCCGAAAGGAATCCTTCAGCAAATGAGAAATATACAAAGAAACTTCATTTGGGGAAAGGAGGAGAATAAGAACAAATGGGCTTTAGTGTCTTGTGAGGAACTTTGCAGACCCAAAGACCATGGAGGGCTTGACTTGGACGATTAGGAAATACTCAGCAAGGCTTTAGGGGCCAAACTTTGGTGGCGCTGGGTTCATAACCCAGAGACTCTATGGGATAATATCTAGAAAGAAAAATATGCAATATCCTGGAAAACTAATGATCTCATAAGAATGTTAGGGAACATTAAGGGCTCACGCATCTGGAACAAAGCCTAGGCAAATAGAAGATTAGTTTAAGAAAATAGTTTCTGGGAAATCAGAGAAGGGAATCAAGCCCTCTTTTGGGAAGATAAATGGCAACAGGAACCAATACTGTTAAAAGAGAACTTCCTTGAGCTTAAACATGAGACAGATTCACAAGGATTAATTAAAGTCATGGAATTCTGGGATAACACTCAGTCAATGGGGAAATGGAGAATCTGGAAGAATATTGATTGCAGAAATAATATCCTCTTGGAAATTAAAGAAAAGGAGTTAAAAACAATGGTGGAACAAAGGAAGATCTTAGCTTCTGAAGGGCAAGACCAACTAAGATAGGGCAAGAATCAAGAGGGCACCTTTAATCTCAAAGAATCCAAAGGCATTCTCCTGGAGTTGAATCCCCAAGTTCTAGATAAAATCTAGCATAAACTTTGGAGGCACCAGGGGTGGATGAAAATCAAACTCTTCATGTGGTTGGTTTACCACAGGAAAATACTGACTTGGGAAAACATTAGGAAGAGAGGTGTTCTAGGGCCTTCCAGATGCCCTCTCTATGGAGAGCAAGAAGAAATGATGGAACATTTTCTTAACAATTGCTATTTCACCTCCTGGTTATGGGACATTTTTGCTAAAATTTTTCAACAAACTGACAGGGACAAAGGAAGTATCTTCAAGACCATCATTAGTTGGAGGGGAAATTTCTCAGAGGATTAAATTCTCAACTCAGCATGGACCCTTAAACCAAGCTTTATTATATGGAATGCATGGAAGGAGAGGAATAAAAGAATATTCAAGGAGGAGAAAAATCCCCCACATCTACTGTTTGAGACGATTTTGAAACAACTTAATGAAACTGTAGGCTCCACAGTTTTCAGCCACCATATTAATTCTCCCTCGGATTGGGAAAGTAATATTCTCAATCAATTAGGGCTGCAGGAACTTACTCCTCAAGGTCTTAACAAAAAGGTTACAGTTAGGGACAAGGAGCAGGATTTCTAGCATCCTCCCCTAAATATCTAAAATTCAACATTGATGGGGTGGCTAAAGGAAATCTAGGACTAGCTGGGTATGGGGGAGTACTTAGGGATGCCAAAGGAAATATTATCTTCATTTTCCATTGTCATCTCGATACAGCTACCAATAACATGGCTGAACTCATGGCTTTGGAGCAATGCCTAGATTTTTTAAGTCAGGAGAATTGCTGCAATGTGATAGTGGAAGCAGATTCAGAGATAGTTATTAACTCAGTGAGAAGAATTAATAATGGATCAACGTTGGATAAAGTCACCAAACACTGGAAGTTAATTAGGGCTTTCCAGAGAATTTAGAATCACCTACATAACTTGTGCATGGTCAACTTCCAACATGTTCGTAGAAAAAACAACAAGCTGGCTAACCTGTTAGCTAATCAGGGGGTCAATAATACAGATGTTAATGTTTGGAAAAGATGGCAGGAGTTGAGACAAGGTAGTTTAAAAACACTTTGCAGTGAATAAGAGGAGGAAGACATTAGAGTCTTCAAACATAGAGTCCTGGAAGCAGACCCTTAATTTCAAGGCCTTCACATGTGTTTTCAAAATCAAGCTTACAGGTCCTTGAAGAAGGGTCGATCACAGAAGAGTGATAGATACCTGAGTAGGAGTAAGAGAGTTAGCATTGATCTCGAGGGAATGCATGTTCAAGCTAGAAAGACAAGAAAGCTTGGTAGGGATGTCATCGGTAGCCAAAATCAGCGTTTTCTTGGGTCTTGGAGAGAAAAACAGCTTCCTGAGTAGTTTTTTGATGATCGCACAACTTTGAAAGGGAAAGCGGTTTTAGAGAATTTGCAGCGATACCTTACAGCTTCCCACACGTGGCAAAGGGAGTATTGGAAAACCACCCTTTTCACGCATTAAAGTATGGTTATCTCGGGAGAGGCGATATTCTAGACAACCGTTGGATTTCGTGGTTGGTTCAATGGTCTAGATCGGTCAAGCAATTTGGAAGAGCGACAAGTCAAACCTAGGTTGGCTTGGCTAGGCATTACCTTCTAGGTCTGTTGATTTAGGGGTCAGAATACAAGGCTCCATTCAAAGATTCTCGTCAAGGGTCTGTTTGGAGGAAGACCTTGTAGGCTTCATGATTTCTGGATTGGTTAGAGTCGGCCTCTGGTTCTGGGGGAATTTCTTCCTTACACAGTCCCGGAGTCAGAAGCAGAGTTTTCTCTTTTAGTAGAGAGGAAGAATGGAATAATAGCAAGTGGAAATTTTTCACAAGTTTCGGTGGTGGGTCACTAAATCGCCTCCAAAGCGGTTTTGGTGCGATCGCACCACTTTCTTACGGAAGGCAGTTTGAACTTCGGGCAATGATTCCATATAGCTCTTGACACGTGGATGAGGACAGGGTCAGAAAACCACCCTCATCACACGCTAAAGAGAGATCTCTTTTGCTGGGCGATATTACAGTTCAACCGTTTGATGGGATCATGCAAATCAATGGTTGGTATTAATTGTAAGGTATCGCACAATATAGTCCGATCTTTTCGACTGCGCGATTTGTTGTTCTATCGTTTGATGGGAGAAGGCAGATCAACAATCAGGATTAAACGTGCGGTTTGGTGGGGTCTGGGGGTCATTCTCTGCAGTTCTTCTCAGTGCGAGATGGACCTTAGATATTGATTTACTTTTGAAGTTTGGACAGTGGGGTTATAGAGGCATCTGGGGCTTTGATTGGCAAGGCTTGGTGAGGGAAAGGAACCTCATGGGTTAACTTTTGTATGTACTCTTTTGGTTTAGGAGAATATTTTTGTGGGGGTAGGCTTAGTTTCTGTCCACACTGCATAGTGGCTTGGTGTGAATATTGTAAACTTTGCTTGATTTAATGAATGAGAAGGCTCGAGTCTTGGTTAAGCAAAAAAAAATAATCCCTTGAGTTTAAAAGATCAATTCCTAAGGTCTATTAAATCCCTTTTGGTTTTTAATATTTATCCTTTGGACTAGTTAATCCCTTGGGTTTGTAATATTAACAATCGTGTAGGTTTATCAATCCCTTGGGTTTAAAATATTAATTGCTCGGTTTATAAATCCCTTGTTTTTTTAATATTGATCACTTGGGTTGGTTGATCAATTAGGTTTATAATATTTATCCCTTGGGTTTGGAATATTAAACCCTTAGGTTTATTAGACCCTTAGGTTTATAATATTAACAATGGTCAAGACAGTACAACATCACATTGTGACAAAGATTGTGTTAATATGGAAATCAGTAATAGTCAAACATGGTCAACTATTGTCCTATGTCACATTGTGATAAGGATTGTCTCAATATGAAAATTAACCATGGGAACTATGGTCAATCATGTTTATTTTAGGGTTTATAATATTTACCTTTAGGTATTTATAATTTGGGTTTATAATATTCATCCCTTGGGTTTAATATTATTCCCTTGGGTTCATAGTCCCTTGGGGTTTTAATACCCGTGACATTTTATAGTCAACCATATTCAACCATGTTTATTTTATGGTTTATAATATTTATTTTAGGGTTTATATACCTTAAGATAATAATATTAATCCCTTTGGTTTATAAAATGTTGGGGTTTTAGAATTAATCTTTTTGGTTTATTATTCCCTTGGGTTTGTAATATCAATCCCTTGGGTTTATTAATCTAAGTGTTCATATTCATAGGGTTTAATATTATTCATAGGGTTTATAATATTAACCCTATGAGTTAATATATATCCCTTGGGTTTATAATCATGGTCAATGATGGTCAACTATGTTCCAATGTCTCATTGTGACAACAATTGTCACAATAGGAAAATCAACCATGTCCTCCCATGGTCCAGTGCCACATTATGACAAAGATTGTCTTAATATGAAAATTAAACATGGTAAACCATGATCAACCATGTTTCTTTTAGGGTTTATATACCTTGGGTTTATAATATTTATCGCTTGGGTTTAATATTATTCCCTTCGGTTTATAATCCCTTAGGGTTTTAGTATTAATCCCTTTGGTTTATAATATCAATCCCTTTGGTTATTAATGTAAAAGTTCTTATTCTTAGGGGTTAATATTATTCATAGGGTTTATAATATTAATCCTTGGGTCTAAAATAAATCTCTTTGGTTTATAATTATGCTCAACCATGGTCTAAACTCTCGTTGTGATAAATACTTTCTCAATATGAAAAACAACCATGGTCCAACATTGCATTGTGCTAAGGATTTTCTACATATAAGAGTCAATCATCGTCAACCATGGTACAATGTCATATTCTGACAATGATTATCTCAATATGAAAATCAACCTTGGTCAACCATACTAATTCTATGGTTGACAAGATTTATCTTATTGTTTATGTACCTTGGGTTTATAATATTAATCCCTTGGATGTAATATTGTTGCCATGGATTTATAATCCCTTGGGATTTTAGTATTAATCCTTTGGATTTATTATTCCCGTGGGTTTATAATATAAATCCCTTAGGTTTATTAATCTAAGAATTCATATTCCTAGGGTGTAATATTATTTATAGGGTTTACAATATTAATACTTTAGTTTAATATAAATCTCCTCAATTTAATTAATTAAGAATAATTAATATAAATTAAAAAATAAATATTTCTATTTTTTTAATAAATAATAATAATAATAAAGTATTTATTGTTAATTAGTTAATTAATTATTATTAATTGAAAATGAATGAATGAATGAATATTATTAGTTATTTAATTAAAAGTTACTGTTATTTAATGGTAATTATTTTATGAATTAATTATTAATAATATTATTAATTTAATTAACCATAAAAATAAAAATGATAATATTAAATAATAATAATACTAATTAATTAATTAATAATAATAATAAATAATAATAATAATAATAATAAATAATTAGTGATAACAATAATTATTTTAAAATGATTATAATAATAGGAATAATTAATCAACATTTATAATTAATAATAATAATAATAATAATAATAATAATAATTTTTTAGTATAATAGTTAATTTTTAATATCATTATTATTTTTATTATTATATATTTATAAACGGTTAAGAGCATGTGTTTTCTCCTCAGAAATCACACTTTCAAAACCATAGCGCTGGAGTATGTATGCATTCGTAGTCTTCGCAGTAAAATCCCTTCGTGGAGATGGGTCCCTTGTCCCACAAACAAGGAGGTCTCATACACCAATTTAGTATATGCCTTTATCGTAACCTTAAAATTGCACATTAATAATAATAATAATACCTTAATCTATTGCAATTACTATTATCTTGAATTATGGCCCTACTTTGCCTGGAATAAGATCAAAGCTTTTTCTCATAATAAATTATAATCACATACTAATGGTGTTATAACCACACACAGATAAATATTGTCTACCTTTTATTGTACTTTGCCATAAATGATATGAACCATTTAAACATCTTTTAAATGTAGATATGATCACCGTATATTGTAATTTAAATTTTTTAAATATATGTTTTATCCAATAAATCCTACTGGTTTATCTTCATTTATAAAATTAACTTTCTATAATTTCATTTGAAATCATGTTTGTTTACCTTCAAAATTTATAATTTCTAATACATATTAACATATATCTTGAGCATATGATTTATCAAAATATATTATTTCCATGCTACATTCATAATTGTTGTTGATACTCTCATTGTCGGCAACTTTTAAGTGGTGCTCCAGCATTGATGTTTATTTGATGAAGATTGCGCATCGCACAATGTATTCTTTTGTATCCCCAATGTTAAAAAATCCATAAATACATAGTTATTTTACTTCAATTCACAAATAGCCACGACTCCAGGTTGCTTTGACCTATTGACTTTTACGATTAGTGCAACTCTGACGACTATATAGAAAATTCTTACCCATTTTTCAAACCGGTTTTAATATAAATGGGAAGTTTTGTTTACATTACATTGAATAATTTCTAGTAAAAAAGAACATTAAGACAAACAGATTCAATTAAATCAATTTTAAACCAATATTACTGACCATTATTCTATTCTGTTTCTTCATTTCAAGAAGAATTACACACATTTATATAACCACGATGTTGAGCAACAACAGAAAGAACCACTGAAGACATTAAAATAAGAACTAATCAGTTCGGACATTGTAACAGGTTAAAAACGTGAAAGCATTATCTTCTAAGTTGGGTGTTTTTATGTTACACATGAACGTATATCCAAGCATTCTCTTCTCAGTTAAGTGCTTTTATATCAGACATGAACGCAGATCTTCACGCATCAGCAGATATTTTGATGATGTGAAAGAAATAATACCCGTAGTCACCTTATTCATAGATATATCTAGGTCTACGATATGCAAATTTCACAACCCTAAGATCCTAATGCATATATGTGGAGACCTATTCTAGATTGAGTGTTTCAGTAAATTGTAAGGATCCTTTGATTTCTATATTTATGAACTTATATCAAGTAGCGGAGGCTATATCTCTTATACTCAAATCTCGAGCTACAAGGAGAGGGTAAGGGTTTTTGGAAAACATTTATTCCGTGCCTTTAATGATTAAATAAGCATAATATATAAATATCTCATTTTGCCAATTTAGATGAACCAATTAGACTAATTGTTTACATTATTATGGTCATTCTACTTGGGCTTCTGCTGAAGGTATGAATAAACCACGCCTAATTCCTTTCTTTTATATATATATATTCGTGGTGGGTAAGTCATGCGTTAGTTCATTTTGTCAAGACATGAAATAGAAAAGGAATACGCTTAAAGACGTAACGATATTCAAGGCATCATTGAAATGATGTGGAAAGGCTGGTGTGAAGAAATTTGCAAGAAGTTGCTGATGTGGTCGATAGGGAATAGGACAATAAAAGTGTTAATGTAGGGCTAACTTATGTTGCCACTTGAGAATTGAGAATATAAATTCACCAAAGTATACGTGGGCCTCATTACATTGATATGACACCACGCAACTTGGCAACTTGTTCGAAACTGTCCGCTTCCATTTATATCAGACGGCGGATTAAATTAATGAACTCTCTGTGGATATAGGAGAAGAAAAAGAGGAGAGGCTGGGGTTCAATGTACGGTAGACGGGTGTTTGAAAGCTCGTCTCAAGGCCTACTTACAGCTCACAGCAGCAGAGGCCTGAATAGGAAAGCCAACTTTCCCTCTCCAGTTTGTATATTTCAGAATAGGAAAGGCAATTATCCAGCATTTAAATTAATAGATATGCTTATTTAGGGTAGGGTATATATGGCAGCAGCACAGGCCTGAATAGGAAAGCCAACTTTCCCTCTCCAGTTTGTATATTTCAGAATAGGAAAGGCAATTATCCAGCATTTAAATTAATAGATATGCTTATTTAGGGTAGGGTATATATGGCAGCAAGCTGAATTATCGACTAAATATATATACAAGTGTGAAGGTATCCCATCTTGAAGCTATAAGGAATGTGAAAACAATAGTTACTCTATTTTACTATGTGTTATTTTACTTGGTGAATGCAGTGCTGTCTCATGTAAATGTATTTTCATGTTTAAGAAATGAATACTAAGTTTTAGTGTGTTGATCCAAACCTATCTTGTTATTTTTGTTGTGAATATTCATTAAGTCTCTCGAATAGTTCCGCACTGAGCGAAATCCAAGTGCGTGAAATCAGCATCGCGGTGAGCGAAATCAGCTCCGTGACGCGCGAACCTAGCTTCGCAAAAGTAAAAAAAATACCTCCTCTGCCCCTTTGCGAAAATTAAATTTCCCAAATATTTTTTTAACATGGTATCAGAGCAGGTTAAAAATTGTTAGTGTAAAAACAAGTGTTTTTACTAACAATGAAAGTTTTTTTGAGCGCGGATTGTGTTTAGAATATTTACCAGCACGTAGAAAGTTTCTTTTTATGCTCAGAAATGGCAACATCAAGCACAAGCTTGACTAATCCTCAAATATCTTAGTTTAATGGAAAAAATTATGATTATTGGGCTATTACAATGAAGGCCCTGTTTTCTTCTCAAGACATTTGGGATTTAGTACTGCAGCATACAATGCCTTATCTCAAGAAGAAAAAGATGTGTTAAGGGACAATAGGAAGAAGGATTCAAAAGTCCTGTTTGATATTTTCCAAGCGGTTCAAAAAATTATTTTCCCAAGGGTTGCAGCAACAACGAAATCCAAGGAAGCATGGGAAACCCTCTAGACAGCCTACCATGGCATGGCAAAATTCAAAACAACAAAGCTGCAAATGTTGAGGAGAGATTTTGAAACACTTTGTATGGAAGAGTCTCAGAATATAGACTCATTTTTTACACATGTAAGTGGGTTGGTTACTCAAATCAGGTCTCATGGTGAGACACTTGAGGAAAGAAGAATAGTTGAGAAAGTTTTGAGAAGTTTGCTAGGAAGGTTTGAGGCCATTGTTGTGGCCATAGAAGAGACAAAGGATCTCTCACAGTTCTCAGTGGCGAGCTTAATGCATCACTGATTTCTCATGAACATAGACTGAATAGAGCAGCAAGCTCCTCATTGGAGCATGCCTTCAAGACACAAGTATCATTTGGTCAATGTTGAGGTAGTGGAAGATCATATGCTAGAGGAAGAGGAATAAGCCCACACAGAGGTGGAAGAAGTAGCCCTTCAAGCTCAAATGAAAGAGGCAACAATCAAAATCCAAGTCAAGGCTCTAGCCAAAGTCAAGCACAAGGTCAGAGGTATGATAAATCTCAAGCTGAATGTCATTACTGTAAAAAGTATGGTCATTATGCAAATGAATGTAGAAAGAAGCAATATGACATTAGTAACAAACCAAGTGTAAATTTCACAAGAGAAAATCAGAACCATAATAGCATGTTTTTAGCTTGTAATGCAGCACAAGAAAAACAGAGTGATATATGGTATCTAGATTCAGGGTGTAGCAACCACATGTCAGGAAACATAGAAATGTTTTCTAATCTAGATGAAAGTGTGAAATCTGAAGTGACATTAGGGACTGATAGCAAAGTCTCTGTCATGGGTAAAGGAAGAATTAATATCCTAACAATGAAGGAAGAGAAGAAATACATCTCAGACGTTTACTTTGTCCCTAGTTTGAAACATAATCTCATGAGCATTGGACAACTCATGTAGAAAGGCTACAATTTCTTCTTCAAAAATGATGTGTGCACAGTTTTGGATAGGCCTCCATGCAGACAATTGATTGCAAAGGTTCAGATGACAAACAATAGAATGTTTCTCCTAAAAATAATATCATATTTGTAGAAAGAAGGTGCACAAGCACAACTATCTATGAACTCACAAGAAGATGGAAGAAAAAAGGCAGTTGTCACACAAGTAAACTTTCAAGTAGAGGTAAAAGATGAAAACGGGTTATGGCACTTGAGATTTGGACATCTCAATTTTGGAGGTTTGAATTTGCTGCACAGGAAAGACATGGTGAAGGGTTTACCACTCATAGAGAAACCATACATCATATGTGAAGGATGTATCTTGGGCAAGCAACATAGAGAGATATTTCCAATACGAAAGTGAGTGAGGGCAAAGGCACCTTTGGAGATTTTCCACTTAGATTTATGTGAACCAATGTAGACACCATCAATTGGTGGCAGTCATTATGTACTGACCTTCATAGATTACTACACAAGGAAGACATGGGTCTTTCTCCTAAAAAGGAAAAGTGAAGTGTTTGAGCGCTTTCACCAATACAAGGCTCTTGTTGAAAAGCAAAGTGGGCACTACATCAAAGTCCTTAGGACTGGCAAAGGTGGAGAATAAATCTCAAATGACTTCCTTCGATTTTGCAGAGAGCATGGAATTCACAATACATTTACAACAAGATATACACCGCAACAAAATGGTGTGGTGGAAAGGAAGAATAGGACCATTATGGAGATGGCAAGGAGTATGTTGAAGGCAAAGCATTTTCCAAATGAATATTGGGTTGAAACTATCACTTGTGCAACATATATCTTGAGTAGATGTCCAACCAAAAGTTCCAGAACATTGTTCCTGAAGAGGCATGGAGTGGAAGAAAGCATAGCATCACCTACATGAGAGTTTTTGGATGTGTGGCTTATGCACATGTCCCAGATGAGTTGAGAAAGAAGTTGGATAGCAACGGGGAGAAATGCATATTTGTTGGATACAGTGATGAGGCCAAGGCATACAAACTCTACAATCCATTAACCAAGAAATTCATAATCAGCAGAGATGTGCAGTTCATAGAAGAGGAAGCATGGGATAGAAGTTTAGAAAAGACAGTCAATGTCAAAGCATGCATACCACATGAGGACAAAGAGTAATTAACAACAACAAGTAATTCCTCAATTGTGACTCCCTCTACTCCTATTCAACCGCAGCAAAGCGGGAAACAAGTGATGCCATCAACAAATAATAGGATAGTTTCGCGCAGCCAAGCGAGTTCTTCTCCAAGCACACCACGAAGTGCGACACCAAGTGACATGTCAAGCCCATCTTCAGCAAGCACAAGAAGACCAAAGTTCAAAAATTTAAATGAAATTTATGAGCAAGATGAAGTTGATAGTGGCGCAACTCTGAATTCCTTATTTGCATTATTTTGTCATGTATATGACCCAATCCACTTTGAAGATGCAGCGAAAGAAGAAATATGGGTTGTGGCAATGGAAGAAGAAATAGAAGCAATAGAAAGGAATGACACATGGGAGTTAGTGAGCCTTCCAAAAGGAAAACATATCATTGGAGTGAAGTGGGTCTATAAGACCAAAATCAACATTCAGGGAAAGATTGAAAGGCACAAAGCAAGGCTAGTTTTCAAAGGATACAAGCAGCAGCCTGGAGGAGATTATGTGGAGGTGTTCGCGCCAGTCACGCATATGGAGACAGTGCACGCAGTTGTGGTGATTGCCGTGCAGCACAAATGGAGAGTGTATCAAATGGATGTAAAATCAATGTTCTTGAATGGAGTGATGAAAGAGGAAGCGTATGTCGTGCAACCACCTAGTTATGAGATTGAAGGTGAAGAAGACAAAGTGTATCAGTTGAGGAAAGGTCTTTATGGATTGAAGCAAGCACTGCGGCCATGGTACAACAGGATAGACACATACTTGTTGGAAAATGGTTTCGACAAATGTGATGATGAACCTACTCTCTACATCAAAGAAAGTGAAGGTAAGATTCTCATTATCGTCTTATATGTAAATGATTTGATTTTTACAGGAAGTGATGATTTCCTCGTCGCTGATTTCAAACAAGTCATGAAAAGTGAATTTGAAATGACTGACTTGGGATTGTTAATATATTTTTTGGGCATAGAAGTGAAGCAAACATAAAATGACATTTTTATCTCTCAAGCAAAGTATGTGGTAGAAATTTTGGAGAGGTTTAAAATGCAGAACAACAAGTCCACACCAACTCCAACTGTCATAGGGTTTAAGTTGAGCAAAGAAGATTGCAACAACAATGTCAATCCGACATTATACAAAAGCATGATAGGCAACTTGATGTATTTGACCGGCACTAGGCCAGATATAATGTATGCAGTAATTTTGGTGTTAAGGTTCATGGAGACACCCAAGGAGACACATTGGCAAGTACAGAAAAGGATTCTGAGGCATGTCAATGGGAATAAACAATATGGAATTTTGTACATAGCAACAAGTGATTTCAGGATGGTTGGTTACACTGACAATGATTGGGCAGGCAATGTCGATGGCAGAAAGAGCATGTCAGGATATTTTTTTCATTTGGGTTCCAGAGCCATTTCATGGGCCTCCAAGAAGTAGCCAATAGTGTCACTTTCAACAGCAGAAGCTGAATATGTCGGAGCAATAGCAACAACATGTCAGGCAGTTTGGATGAGAAGGATGTTGAGGGATCTTCGTCATGACCAATAGGGCGCGAAAACTATTTTCTTTGACAACACCTCAGTAATTGCATTGTCAAATAATTTTGTATTCTACAAGAGGACCAAACATATTGATGCTAAATATCATTTTATTAGAGTAGATTAACAATGATGAAATTATGTTACAGCACTGCAAGTCACAAGAACAATTTGTTGATATTTTCACAAAGCCATTGGCATCTGAAAGTTTTGTTTATCTCAGAAACTGTTTTGGAATTTTCAATAGCATAAATTGTGGTTAAGGGGGAGTATTGGAAATAATAATCCCAACCACCACAATAAACAGCCTGACAATAACCATACCTATCAGATGTATTTTTGCAGGTTGTGTCTCTGTTTGAAGAATGAAGGACTAAAGCTAGACGTGAACCATTATGAAACGCAGTAATGAATTTAAAGCAGTCAATGTACCTTGTTAAATAGATATGGGAAAGCATTCATTTAGAGACTATTACCCACACTCCAGAAACAGCTGTGCGATTCTGATCACACTCAACAACAACATCATATTAATTTCGCTCTGTCATGAATTAAATGTAAAATTGTATGTTGAGTTATATATGAATGTAAAAGTCATTTTGTAATGGGTTAGAGAGAGTAAGAGGTAAGAAAAAGAGTGCAAGTCTCTGTGGAGAAAATGGTGGAGCAATTTTTGGTGGGCACATGAAAACAACAGTTGCTCTATTTTAGTGTGTGTTATTCTGCACAAGTTTAAATCACTATAAAACTTTTATTTTACTTGGTGAATGAGTTGCAGTCTCATGTCAATGTATTTTCAAGTTTAAGAAATGAATACCAAGTTTTAGTGTGTTGCTCCAAACCTATCTTGTTATTTTTGTTGTGAGTATTCATTAATTCTCAGGAATAGTTATGTGCTACGTGAAATCAGCTTCATGGTGTGTGGAGATAGGTGTGAAAAATCAGTGCTACGGTGCGTGAACCTAGCTTTGTGAAAGTAAAAAAAACCTCCTCTTCCCCTCCACAAAAATTAAATTTCCCAAATATTTTTTAACAGAATGATGGATGACTTTTGTGGTGATCCATTCGAATGACTTTGAGTCGATGTATTTGCTCTAGTGTGACTGAATACTATATTTTGTGGGCAATGCATTTCTGAGAGATATGGAAACACAAATTTACAGTGAGAACAACTTATCTGCATTAGATTGAAGACTTGAAGATGGATGCAGGGTAAATTGTTTCACATTACTAACAAATTTGATTTCAAGAATTAGATCGCATTCATTAAGAAACCTACGTGAAAACGTCAGCTGACAATTAGATGGAAACCTAGAGATTAGTAAGTTACCAATCAATTAAAATATTATCTTTGATTCATATTGATATGTTGTGTGAATGTAAACGCAGATACAAATCCTGGCTGGCGATCTATGGTCAAACACATGGAATTTCTGGTAGGAAAGGGATATTATAAACATTGTGTAAGTTTTTTTTTTTTTTTTAATAGTATATATGGAAACAAAATCTACAATTTTCTTATCAAAGGCATTCATAGGAATGAATTTTTATTCCTTGTGCATTCATAGGGTTTTAGTATTAATCACTTGGGTTTATGTTTCTATTGGGTTCATAATATCAATCCCTTAGGTTTATTATTAAATTGGCTTTATAATATCAATCATGGTCAACCATAGTCGACCATAACCAACCATGTTGAACTGTGGTCAATGATGGTCCCATCTCACATTATGACAAAAATTGTGTCCACTTAGGTTTTATATACCTTGGGTTTATAATATTAGTCCCTTGGCTTTAATATTATTCCGTTAGGTTCATAATCCATTGGGTTTTTAATATCAATCCCTTGGGTTTATTATTCCTCGGTCAACCATGGTCAACCACAATCCAACATGTAATTGTGATAAGGATTGTCTCAATATTACAACCAATGATGGTCAATCATGTTTATTTTAGTGTTTATAATATTTATATTAGGGTTTATATATGTTGGGTTTATAATATCAGTCCTTTGGGTTTAATATTATTCCCTTGCATTCATAATCGCTTGGGTTTATTATTCCCTTAGGTTTATAATATCAATCATGGTCAACCATTGTCAATCATAACCGACCATGGTTGAATGACGCATTGTGACAAGGATTGTCTCACCATGAAAATAAACCATGTATATTTTAATGTTTGTAATATTTATATTTGGGTTTACCAATTTTCAGTTTATAATATTAGTCCCTTGGGTTCATAGTCGCTTGGGGTTTTAGTATTAATCCCTTGGGTTTATGTTTCCCTTGGGTTCATAATATCAATCTCTTGGGTTTACAATATAAATTACGGTCAACCATAACTAACCATGGTCAACTGTGGTCAATGATGGTTTGATCTCGCATTATGACAAAATTTGTCTCCACTTAAGGTTTATATACCTTGAGTTTATAATATTAGTCGCTTGGGTTTAATATTATTCTCTTAGGTTCATAATCGCTTTGGGTTTTAGTATTAATCCCTTGGGTTTATTGTTCCTTTGGGTTTATAAGATCAATCTCTTGGGTTTATTATCTCCCAATCAACCATGGTTTATTATGATGTCAACCATGGTCCAACATGGAATTGTGATAAGGATTGTCTCAATCTGACAATCAATGATTATCAATCATTATTATTTTAGTATTTATAATATTTATCTTTGGGTTTATATATGTTGGGTTTATAATATTAGTCCCTTGTGTTTAATATTATTCCCTTGGGTTCACAATCCCTTGGGGTTTTAGTATTAATCCCTTGGGGTTATCTTTCCTTTTGGTTTATAATATCAATCCCTTGGGTTTATTATTCCCTTAGGTTTATAATAGCAATCATGCTTAACCATTGTCAATCATAGCCAACCATGGTAAACTATGGTTGAATGTCGCATTGTGACAAGGATTGTCTCACCAAGAAAAAAACATGTTTATTTTGGTTTTTATAATATCTATATTAGGGTTTATGAATGTCGGGCTTATAATATTGGCCCCTTGGGTTTAGTATTAATCCCTTGGGTTCATATTCCCTTGGGGTTCTAATATTAATCCCTTGGGTTTGTGGTTCCCTTCAGTTCATAATATCAACCTATTAGATTTATTATTAACATGGGTTTATAATATCAATCATGGTCAACCATAACCAAACATGATCAACTGTAGTTAATCATTTCCCGATCTCACATTATGAAAAAAATTGTATCCATATAAAATCATTCACAATCATGGACAATCATGGTCTGCTATGGTTAGGCATGGTTGATGATGGTCAACCATGTTCTATAGAATCAAACATGGTCAACCATTGTCAATTGTGGTGAAACATGTTTGAATGTTGCGTTGTGACAAAAATTGTCTCGATATGAAAATCAACCATGATAAACCATGGTCTAACATCGCATTATGACAAATAGTGTCTCAATATGAAAATTAACCATGGACAACCATGGTCCAACATGGCATTCTGATAAGGATTATCTCAATATGAAAATCAACCATGGTCAATCATGTTTACTTTAGTGTTTATAAAATTTATCTTAGGGTTTATATGCGTTGGGTTTATAACATTAGTCTACTTGGTTTAATCTTATTCCCTTGCATTCATAATCCCTTGGGGTTTTAGTATTAATCCCTTGGGTTTGTTATTCCCTTGGGTTTATAATATCAATCCATTAGGTTTATAATTTTAATCATGGTAAACCATGGTCAATCATAGCCAACCATGTTCAACCATGGTCAAACGATATGGTTATGGAAGTTGACCATGGTCAACCATGGTCCAACATTGTGTTCTCACAAAGATTGTCTCGATATGAAAATAAATCATGGTCAACTATGATTAACCATGGTCCAACGTTGCATTGTGACAATGAATGTCTCTATATGGAAATCAACAATGGTCAACCCTCGTCAACCTTGCTTATTTTAGGGTTTATAATATTCATGTTAGGGTGTATATACCTTGGGTTTATAATTTTTATACCTTAGGTTTACTATTCCCTTAGGTTTATAATATCAATCCCTTGGGTTTATTAATGCAAGCGTTCATATTCCTAAGGTTTAATATTATTCAACAATGGTCAACCATGGTCCTGTGTCACATTGTGACAAGGATTGTCTCAATATGAAAATCAATCATGCTCAACCATGTTTTTTTAGTATTTTTCATATTTATCTTAGGGCTTTTATACCTTAGGTTTATAATATTATTTCCTTGGGTTTAATATTGTGCCCTTAGGTTCATAATCCCTTGGGGTTTTCGTATTAATCCCTTAGGTTTATTATTCCTTTGGATTTATAATATCAATCGGTTGGGTTTATTATTCCCAAGTTAATCATGATTTATTATGATGTCAACCATGCTCAACCATGGTCCAACATGGAATTATGATAAGGATTGTCTCGATATGAAAATCAATGATGCTCAATCATGTTTATTTTAGTGTCTGTAATATTTATCTTGGGGTTTATATACATTGGATTTATAATATTAGTCCCTTGGGTTTAATATTATTCCCTTGGGTTCATAATCCCTTGGGATTTTAGTATCAATTCCTTGGGTTTATAATATCAATCCATTAGGTTTATAATATTAAAAATTGTCAACCATGGTCAATCATAACCAACCATGTTCAACCATGGTCAAACAAGGTTGGATATGGAAATTAAGCATGGTCAACCATGGTCTAATGCTGCATCCCACAAAGATTTTCTCGGTATGAAAATCAATCATGGTCAACGATGGTTGACCATGGTCCAACGTTGCATTATGACAAGGATTGTCTCTATATGGAAATCAATCATAGTCAACCATGGTCAACCATGTTTATTTTGGGGTTTATAATATTGAAGTTAGGGTTTATATAGCTTGTGTTTATAATTGTTATCCCATAGGTTTATTATTACCTTCGGTTTATAATATAAATCCCTTGGGTTTATTGGTCTAATGGTTCATATTCCTAGGGTTTAATATTATTGAACAATGGTTAACCATAATCAACCATGGTCAACCATGGTCCAATTTCACACTCTAACAAGGATTGTCTCAATATGAAAATCAACTGTGCTCAACCATGTTTATTTTAGTATTATAATATTTATCTTAGGGTTTTTATACCTTGGGTTTATAATATTAGTACCTTGGGTTTAATATTATTCCCTAGGGTTCATAATGCCGTAGGGTTTTAGTATTAATCCCTTCGGTTTATTATTCCTTTAGGTTGATAATATCAATCCCTTGCGTTTATTATTCCCTTAGATTTATAATATCAATCATGGTGAACCATTTTCAACCATGGTCAATCATGGGGTTTTAGTATTTTAGTATTAATCCCTTGGGTTTATTTTTCCCTTGGGTTCATAATATCAATCCCTTGGGGTTATTATCAACTTGGGTTTATAATATCAATCGTGGTTAACCATGGTCAACCATAACCAACCATGGTGGGATGTCGCATTGTGAAAAAATTGTCTCCATATAAAACTCATGGACAATCATTGTCAACCATGGTCACCCATGGTTGATCATGGTCAAACATGTTTTAAAGAATCAAACATGGTCGACCATGGTCAATCATGGACAACCATGGTCAATATTCGGTTTTTGTATTAATCCCATTGGTTTTTTATTCCTTTGGGTCAAAGATAGTGAATCATAGGCAACCATGGTCAACCATGCTCAAATGTCGATTTGTGACAAAGATTGTTTCAATATGAAAATCAACCATGGTCCAACGTCTCATTGTGACAAAGAATTAATTATTATTATTAATTATGATCATTATTAAATTTATTATGTAAAGATGAATTAATTATTATTATTATTATTATTTAATTAATATTCATTATTATATTATTTAATAATATTTAAATAAAAAAATATTTTTTATGTTTAACACAATAATTAACTTTAAAACAACAACTTTATTATTATTATTATTATTATTATTATTATAAAATAAATAAAATAGAATAAAATATTTAAATTTTTTTCTAAAACAATATTAAGTTTAATGTTTTAATAAAATAAGTAATTATTTATTCACGATATATAATATTAATATTAATCATTAACTCAGAAATATTAGTAATATTAATTAACAATAATAATTGTGCTCATATATTCGTTAAGGCCTAATATAATAATTATATATTATTATTATTATTATATTAATATAGTAATCATAAATATATAAGAATATGGTTGTTATTATTTATATAGTTGGTCTTTAAAAAAATACACATAATAGTTGGTATTTAAAAAAAATACACATAATAATTATAGTTAATTTTTAAAAAAATACACAATAATTATTAATGTGGTTGATATAGGTTATTGACCTATATCAACCACACTAGAAAATGTGGTTGTATATATGTCTATAGGGTATATCAATGACATTGGTAAATGTGGTTGTGCTAGTAGATATGTGTATTTAGTGTAACCTATATATAGTAGCAAACTGAATTATCAACTGAATATATATACAAGTTTGAAGGTATTAAATCTTAAAGCTATAAGGAAATATTTGTAGGAATGATGGACAACTTTCTTGGTGATCCATTAGATTGACTTTGTGTCGATGTCACCATTAGATTGACTTTGTGTCGATGTATGTTCTCAGTGTTAGATGTTGAGAGCTACCAGTCTCATTCAATTTGAAATCTGTGACCGAATCCGATATTTTGTGAGCAAAACATTGCTAAGAGCTTTGAAAACACAAATTTACAGTTAGAACAACTTCTCTACGTCAGATTGAACCCTTGAAGAGGGACGTGGGGTAAATTGTTTTACATTACTAACAAATTTTATTTCAAGAATTAGATAGCATTCATTAAAAACCCAAATTTACAATGGAATAGATGGTAATTGAGAACCCTAATTTGAAAAAGTTGGCTCACAATTAGATGGAACCCTAGGAATTAGTAAGTTATTAGCGAGTTAAAATATTATATTTGATTCATATCGATATGTTGCATGAAGGTAAATGCGGATACGAATCACGGCCCACAATCTGTGGTCAAACACCTGGAATTTCTGGTACAAAAGGGATATTATAAACATTGTGTACATCCAATAAGTTTTTTTTATAGTATATATGGAAACAAAATCAACAATTTTCATACCTAAAGCATTCATAGGAATGAATTTGTATTCCTGGTGCATCTGTATGGAAACCAGCAAAATGACATACTGACATAAATGAATTTTTTGCAAGAAGCGGGGAATTACTGGGTGAACTGTAATCCATATTGTCATGGGCTTCATTTGATGTGGTGATACTAAAACCGGGATGGCTACATCTCTGTAGATCCAGACGACCCAGCCTGGGGAGGTCACGAGTGCCACTGGAATTTCACAAAGGTGCACAAACACAGGTCTATAATGGTTTGTCTACGAATAAATGAGCATCCTCCGTTGAAAGTCCCATGTACATCTTGTTGGGGATGGAGAATGGAGAACTTCATGGTTGTCTCCAAGCATTGCACCCCCACGAAACTTCTAAACTAGGTGCGGTTGCTGACAGTCGAAGGAAGTTTTAAATTTTAAAGACTCGGTTTGATTCATCAAATGATTGTGAAGAAACAACCACACTTCCATAGAAAATAGACATAAAGGACAATGCAAATTGCAAGCAGTCCTCCAAGGAGATCAAGGAATGGAGCCTCACCAAAGTTATTTATTGTTTCACATGTATATAATTCTATACGAATTTCTGAGTGTATTTGTCATACCATAGTTTACGATGTATCTGGGGTTTTGGTTTCTATATTTTTTTAATTTCACATACATCAAACATAGGGTTCTGTAATGCCATAAAGAAAATAGGCTATATTATTTTTTTTTTTTTTTATAGATGACTTCAGGGAATCTTTTACAGAGAAGGCTTGTCATAGAAATTTAGTGCTCGGCCGCTTTTTTAACGTTTTTAATAATATATGGATAATTTTAGGATTTTAGTTTATTTATTATAGCTAAATATGGGTGATAAGTGTGGTTGGGTGTTATGAAGAAATAATATGGATTACTTAGGGTTGGAGGTTTGATACTAGGTAACTTTTGCTATAATATTAGGATTTTATCTGATGTTATCTTGGTTTAGATTTTTTTTTTGGATTTTTCAATTCTATTTTAATTAAAAGTTATATGAAATCTTATTAATGTAGAAAAGAAAATTGTTCTTTTGATTTAAAATATATAGTTTTATTACTTTCAAAAATTAAATTGTTGAATAGTTATGTAATATACCTCAGAATTAACTACTAGGCTTTCATTCCATATTAAAATGCCTCGGTTAAAGTTAAGATTCAACCATATTCACGTCATTATATGATCATTATTATTCATGAAACTATACTCATATTCTCGTCAATTGAACGACACCAAAAGTGATGAAACATCATAGCCAATACTCTTTTATTATTTACTCGATGCATGATGCGGACTTTTAGATTCATCAATAAGACTTGTATGTCAGATCAACCCTTAAGCATAATTTACAATTTGGAAGAAGGAATTAATAATAGATGCAATCAATAAAATTCTTGATGACTCGACACACGCATTAATGGAATATTGCTTTGAAGCTACTGTAACTAGCATGGCTATGAAGCAGGATCATAGTCCTACAGGCATAATCAAAAGTGTTACTCATATAACTCTTATGCAATAGGTAGAAATAGCTAAACTAGCCTCATTGAATACTCATGTAATAGGTAACATCACCATAAACTATACAATTAGAAGCATTATACCAAAAGTATTTCGCATGCACCAATGTCTCATGCATAAATATTTGCCAAACTAAACAAGAGATGTCACATAACGTTAGAGGCATACTATGCACCTTCACTAAATTTAATGATGATCAAGTTCATATTCAATAGATATCTCACACATCCATATATGTTAAACTCGGAAACAAATTTAGTACAAGTAGTTGTACTTATGCATAACTACTAGGCTTCCACCACTAACTCTACACTTGGATGTAATAGGAGTCACATGCATAAGAATGAAATCATTCTCATAAATACAGATAAAAAAAACATCTATACATATGAGCTAAACAATTCAACCACATAAAAAGTAAGGAGTAAACATACAACATATTCCATGCAATTGAATCCGAATAGATTAGACGAAAGAGCGCCACTTGGAAAACAAAGCACTGCCACCGAACCTAGAACTAACTCTTCCAGTTCACCCCTGAGTTCAGAGTTCTTACCTTCAATCAATTTCCCCTTGTTGATCTCTACAATGGGTATTTAATATGCTCTTTCATGATATGGTTTCTATTAGTAGTGTCTCACTTTTATGGATCTTTTTATCCATTTACCTAGGCTTTTCCTAGAAAGGCTCTCCTTTCTCTCCCATGAGGCTTTTCCTCATAAAAGCTTACCTTTATCTCCCGCAAAGCGTTTATGTGTCTATCAATGGATATTTATCTCCAATCCATCAAGATTATCTAGAATCGAATCTAGAAGCTTTATCATGAAATAATTTTCCCTTACCATTCACCAATGGGATTTGGAAAGAATCTCCTCTCTTGGTGTCTCACTTTTCCAAGTGATTAATTATTTTATTTATTTCATAAAGTGTTTTCTTTCCTTATTACACATGAGACCTAGCTTTTCACAGCTTAGGTTTGCAAAGTTTTACACACAAGGGGGGGTGTTACATACTCTCCCCCTTAATTTTATGTCATCCTCGATGTATTATTACATCTTAAAATGTTATTTCCTCATTCACATGTACTTGTCTAAATTTGTAGGCTCTCATGGCCTTGCCATCTGATGCATATATTTCGATAGAGATATATCGTTTCTAAAGGAGTTCTCCCAATTCCTTCCATCACTACGTATAACATGGGTTTGAACCAATTTTGTAAGAGATTTTACATGTAGAAACTCAACTATGTTTAGCACATATAATATCATAATCTAATATACAATACTATGATGTGAATAGCTATGGAATATATTGCCCACCATTTATTGTGTTTGAAGAGATGCATGTTCTTCCCCTGCATTCTTCCAAGGCTTTGTGTTCTTGTTGAATACTTGCTTCCTACAGTTTTCTTGCATACAACAAGTCACCTAGTACATTTGCCAAATCAATGTGTACAAAATATCATACAGGGTTATCTCACACATAACAATGATAATCATATTTACTCATCAATTTTAGATCACCTGTAGTCCACATAGATCAGAATCATAATCACATGCATACAAAACTGAAAATAAACCACTGCTACTTATCCTTGAATCACTTCTTAGCTTCCTTCTTCTGTATGCACTCTAGGTCGGTTGCCATACAAGACAACTACCCAGTGTCTTCATGCATACCTGCACATATTGTGTATTACATACACACAACTATACATTGCATATATTATCCTGCAATACATGTATCCATACCGGTACCATATGTACCACTTGTACACAAAATCGATGTCCATAGCATCACCTACATGACATATACTTCATCCACAAGTTTCCAACCATGTCAATATTATGCCAAAAAATTCCTTTATTTATTTATATTACTTCTAGATAAGTTGATCAAACCATGGTCCATTTACCGATAGGAGAGTAAGCAATTTCATGGGCCTGTTCAACTTCTGTAACCAATGAAAACTCATTTTCGTGTGTCAAGTGGTTGCAGTACAATGTCAACAAAATAGTATCATAAAAGTAATCATCCATACTACGACTTTATCATACCCATAACTTTGAGTTTTGTGAATAAATCTATCACTTGGACCAAGTTTTAACCCCAACAAAATATGACTTCCGCTTAATCATAAAGCAGGCTATTGACTATGATACTTAGCTTTATCTTTAACCAAGAAAATGATTGTTTGGTACTTAAAATTAATCCATAATTAAATAATCATGTCATATTCTTTTTGATACCTACTTCAACATCCTTCCTGCCATGAATAATTCAGTGTAGGTATAAACTCATTTTGCCTTCATGAGTTATAAATAAACGTTCCAATGTTTTCATCCCACGCCTTCTAAGTTTTTCTAAACATTATGTCTAGTAGGGCATGATCCTAGGGTATTTACATGTTAACCCCTTATTTTAACATTAAGTGACCCCAAAATAGTTATCAATTTTATTAACATGAATTCCCACGTGGTTTATGCAATAATTCTTATGTTTTCCTATTCAACCCAGACAACATTGTTAGGTAAAACTCCTCAATATTTCTTGGTAGGAATTAGTGATACAAAATATGTACTTCAATTTGTATAATTGTCAAATCTATTTTAATATATTGTTCGATAGTATTTTATCAAACCAATTCTATACACAATCTCGATTACTAGTATTATTTAGTCATGAATATAGTGAAGTCATCATATTACTTTAGTAATGATCTGTTGCATAGATTGTTATCCTTTCTCTTATCTTACTTGATACATCTGTTATTTTAATGCAAATATAAGATCCTTAGATCATCATAAGCCATAATTATGCAAAACCTTTTTGTTTTACCAAGCATTTTCTCACTAATTCGGACCATCACGTTCCGAATCTAGTGTACCATTCTTGTTATTCATTAGGTTGCTTTGAATTTCTCTAATGCATCAAGAACCATCATATCTAATATTCAAGTATACTTTACTTAGCTAAGTAGAAACCCACTGATCATTATTCCCTCATCACTTTCCTTGAAAAATATACTTGTAAGATCTTCTATCCTTCTATTGAAAGCATATTTCTTAATGTTTCTTCTTAGTGAGATATCCACCAAACCCCCATCTATATCTAGATGTATATGTTCATTAAGGTTGTGGAGTTTGAGGTTTCCCATTCTAAGAAATATTAGAAATTTGAGTGATCTTTTGAGAATGTGCTCATAAGTTTAATACTGTCTTTCTATTATCAACTAAGTAGCACCAGGAGTGGTTTTTACTTCTCCTTATGTATTTACACTAGAGGTACTTTTGGGTCAGTTCCCTTGATCTTCTCATCATACCATTATTAATGCTTAATGTATTCTTTAATATGTATACATTATGATGTATTACATTTATGCACACTCTTCATAATCTTGTCCCCACGGGACTTCACTAAGTGAGCAATACCATACCACATGGGTTCATATTGGGGGATATTTATTGAGGAAAAAATGACATAATATATTGGGGGGATATATAGGGGGTAAAGGGTTTTTATATTGGCAGGTCTAAAAATGGAGACCAAGTTTAATGAAAAAATATAAAGGGGTATAAAAAATGTTAATGAAAAATGGATATTTACAATATTTAGTAAAAGTTGAGGTTTTTAAATTGGGAAGGTGTATTGGGTCTATATTGGTCGGGGGTTAAATAATGTGACTTCTAGAGGTATTTTCAAATATGTAGTTAAATTAAGGGTATTGTTTAATATGCCACGAATGCACGTGATACATTAGAGGTTGATTGAGTGAAGCCCCTATGCTTGTCCCTAGTTTATGCTAAATTGGAATGTACTTTATGCCTCTAACATATTTCAACGACGATATTGCTTTACTCAATAGGAAACTGTAGGTTCCAAACTATGCATGTTTAATTGACTATTTATAATAACCTAATAAGGTTTTGTTACCTCAATTAATGTGTATTTGGAGCATTTTTTTATTAAAATGATTCATCCATTGAAACACCATATCAAAAGTGAATTACATCATTCC
The DNA here is from genome assembly GCA_000404065.3 of Pinus taeda. Classification (NCBI taxonomy): domain Eukaryota; kingdom Viridiplantae; phylum Streptophyta; class Pinopsida; order Pinales; family Pinaceae; genus Pinus; species Pinus taeda. The sequence continues at coordinate 12,106 of APFE031353823.1, read as the reverse complement.
CTGTATGTGCACCGATCAACACAAAAATACTAATTTGAAAGAGGATTTTAAGATACTTAGTTTCATTTTACATATAGAGACATGTCTTTCATATCTCACTCTTTCTTAGGATCTTTTAAGCATAGCTTTATTTCCTTAAGTTATGTCCTTACTTTGAAAACATACAACTCAAAATTTGATTTTGATATGGGTAGAATAAGGTGATGACCATATTACTAATTTACCGCCATAATTATATAATATGTTATCTAAATATATATATATATATATGTATATATATACTTACTTCTTTCACAGATACTACCTGTGATCTAATTGAGTATCTCACTAATATTGTTGATATGGCACCATACTTCACTAGTATTACCAAATTGTTCAACTTTTCTATCCATATTTATAACAACCCAAGTATCACTTTCACAAAATATAATAAATAAAAATTTTAAACTTCTCATCTATGGGTGAACATATTAAATCAACTTATTAACATTAATAAACCTGTTAAGTTTTATTAAAGCAACTTATTAACATTAATAAACCTGTTAAGTTTTTTTTTTTTTCTTTTTATTTTTAATTTTTCGCTTGAGCAGTGTTCTATGCATGCTACATACCAAAGAAACTCCTTGTAACCACACAATTGAGCCCTACATGCAAGCCATATCAATAAGTAAGCATAGACATGTAATCATCTCCCGAGTATTCATTTCGAAGATAATTCTTCACATTCCTCTGTTTTATGAATGGAACGAAATAACTTATATAGCTGGTATACACTCTTATGTGCAGTTTGATTTCACACCCAAGTGTCCTCATGGTATTTAGTCTTGTACTGTCTGATTAGTTATGCATAATAATTCAGAACAATATCCTTATCATTATGCAAATACGTGCAGTTTCATTTCACACCCAAGTGTCCTCATTGCTATTTAGTCTTGTACTGTCTGATTAGTTATGCATAATAATTCAAAACAATATCCTTATCATTACGCAAATCGTGATATATATGTCCACATGATTATACATTGACAAAATAAAATTTTTGCATCCTGCTCGCTCCTGCTCGGATTTCTCTATTAGGTGGAGACACAAATTGACGAAGAAGTAAGAACACCTACCTTACAAAAGAATCTGTTATGGAAAAGCAACCATTACTATTTGCTTGCTTCTCAGGTTCTGGACTATGAATGGAATGAGCGAAGAAGGGATTGATTTATGTAGATACCATTACTCCATAAGAAAATGCAAATTCACCCACAAGATTTTAAAAATCATGCAAGCATATTTAATCGGCACTTCTCATTAAAATCTACTCCCTTTTCTAGCACTGCGCTCCATGCCATCTTCAAAGCGTAACGACTCCACAAAAATTTACTACAATTTAGAAAGAGTTGAATAGTGGATTCTACTGAACTCCTTTCTCTTTTAACACGGTCGGTTGTGGGGTTTGAAACCATGCATACTTATGAGCATATGATCGTGATTCTGCTCTGGAAATTGAACTCAATTATATAGGGAATCTGAGGGCTCTTGTAATCAGGAGATTTAGGCGCATACAAGGGTAAATGCCGAGCAATTTATTCCCTGAGAGCATCGTGGTAAGCATAGCTAGCTGCTGCACCAAGCTTCCTCTGAATGGTGAATCTTTACATAACGAAAACTCACACCGCCACAGAACGATTTACACTTTTCCAACTAAAGTAGAAAATTTTCCCTGAGGATCGTACTTTCTCACCGATTTATGCGTAGCCTCAATTTTCCCTGAGGATCGTATCTTTCCAATTGATCGGAAAGATAGATCAATCAGTCAAGGTTGGGATAAACATTATCCACCCTTCCTGCGTTTATCCTTCCACGTCACTGTCCATCACCAGGAGAGAAAAAGGTTAGGGTGTCGTGTGATTTAACCATACACTCTATTCAACTAAGGGTGAATATGCCCATAAGGATAACCATTATCCAAACCAATTGCGTTTGTTTCCCACTCAATCAGCCATCGAATGCATCCAAATCGACGGTAAAGAAACGAGAAAGACAACTTTGTAAAGGAAAACAATAGTCCTCAAAGTGATATTCCCCATACCTCTAAGTGGGAAAGCGTTGTTTCTTTAAAGCGACCCATGACTACTCTTCCACGTCAAATACCAATACGGCGTTTTATTCCAAGAACCAATCTCGACCCCATAAGCTGCCCACTTCCAGATTATACGAGGTACCAATACGTCTATGGCTTTCGACGAGAGCTGTTTGTGCTTGACTGTTGATGATCAACCCACTTTTTTCACTTGGACAACTTCGTTTTGACTATGCCATTCTCTGACAATCTAATTCCCCTTTGGATTCAGGGGACTCATTGGTTGCGGGGAATTTTCCTTTGATGGAATTTTTAAATTTATATTACAACTTCGAAAAGAGAGCGCGAAGTATAATACAGCGAGGTCCAGGTAATTGGGGGCGGAGTTCATTCCCTAGTTCATTCCCTATAGCTGTGAGGCTCTTGTTATTGGCATGACTATAAATCTTGTGGGCTTTGACATACTGTTCCTGCAAAAAAACATAAGATCCACCGCCTCCACGTCGGCAGGGCTTTTACGCCAATCGCAGTCTACATAACTTTGCGCAGAAAGCCTCTCCCCCATCTCGATTTGCAATTTCGATGGCAGTTCCTCTCCACATTCCTCTCCTCTTCCTTCGAGGAGCTTCTGAATAATTTCTCACTGTCTACTTATTGCATTCGGCGGAAAACCATGTTCCATCTTACACATTAGAGCAATTAAAACCCTCAATTTATAGAACCACCGATTTTTCCACATTCGGCTTTAAATCACTTAATATAATAATATTTTATTTAAATTGGATTAACATATACAAATGTTATTACTTCCACGTTCCCTTAAATACAACATTTTAAATGTTTAAAGTCAGCGTTATTGAATCCTCAACTATGATATTCGCATGCTTCAAAATGTTTCTCTATTTTAAGATTTAAGTTCAACCTTTATTTTTCCTGAGTTATTTTTCCTATAAAAAAAATTATAACTAAAACCCTTCATGTCCTTGCACATGTGCCTTTTCCCATGCGGTGAAATATGTGAACTTAAGCTCAGATACCATTTGTAACATACTTTCTTCGTTAAAATTAAGATTCAATTATCTTTATCAGTATAATTATGTCATCATTATATGATAATTATTATTCATGCAACTATCATCATATTCTCATCAATTGAATGGCACCAAAAGTGATGAACCATTATACTCCATACTCCTTTTATGCTTTACTAGATCCATGATGTAGACTTTTAGATTCATCGATAAGACTTGTATGTCAGATCAACCCTTAAGCATAATTTACAATTTGGAGAAAGGAATCAATCATAGCATGAAATCAATAAAAGCCTTGATGAATCCACACAAGCATTAATGGAATATTGCTTTGAGTCTATTATAACTAGCATAGCTATGAACCATGATCATAGTCCTACAGGCATTGTCAAATGTGTTACTGATATAACTCTTATGCAACAAGAAGAAATAGCTAAACTAGCCTCATTTAATACACATGTAATAGGTAACCTCACCATAGACTATACAATTAGAAGCATTATATCATAATTGTCCCGCATGCACCAATGTCTCATGCATAAATATCTTCTAGAATAAGCAAGAGATCTCACATAACGTTAGAGGCATATTATGCACCTTCACTAAATTTAATGATGATCAAGTTCATATTAAAGAGATATCTCACACATCCATATATGTTCACCTCATAAACAAAGTTAGTACAAGTAGCTCTACTTTTGCATAATGGTCACATGCAAATTCTATCAGGAGAAAGATAGCACTTTGGCCCAAGTATGAACTACTACCTACAACGCTTCCACCACTAACTCTACACTTGAATGTAATAAGAGTCATAAGCATAAGAATGCAATCATTCTCATAAATACAAATAACACACGCATCTATACATCTGAGCTATGATTTAACCACATAAAAAGTAAGCAGTAAACATAGAACATATTCAATGCAAGTCAATATAACTATATTAGAAGAAAGAACATCACTTGGGAAACGGAGCACCACCACCCAACCTAGAACTGACTCTTCGAGTTCACCCCTGAGCCGAGAGTTGTTGCTTTTGGTCAACTACCCCTTGTTGATCTCTTCAATGGGTATTTAATACCCTCTTTCATGATATGGTTTTTATTAGTGGCATCTTGCTTTTATGGATCTTTTTATCAATTTGCCTAGGCTTTTCCCAGAAAAACTTGCCGTTCTCACTTGTGAGGTTTTTCCTCTTAAAAGCTTGCCTTTCTCTCCCAAAAATCTTTTATGTGTCTCTCAATATATATTTATCTCCAATCTGTCAAGCTTATCTAGAATCAAATCTAGAAGCTTTATCATGAAAGAATTATCATTTTCCATTCACCAATGAGATTTGGCAAGAATCTCCTCTCTTGGTGTCTCGCTTTTCCAAGTGATTAATTATTTTATTTCTTTCATAAAGTATTTACTTTCCTTATTACTCATTAGACTTAGTTTTTCTCACCTTAGGTTTGCAAAATTTTACACGCAAGGGAGGGTCGTTACAAGTTAGATATTTAAGATTTGCACATATCATTAACAATTAGAATAATTTAGCTTGAAACCATCATATATTTATTTTAATTTTGGATTTATCAACATGTCTAAATATTGTACATTGACAAATTTAAATATTGTTAACATACTTTGTAACCACAGTGTCAAAATATATATATATATTCTATTTTATTAAATATTAATTAATATTTATATTAATTCACTTCTATATAGAATGTCTTATTTTAATTTATGGATTAAACTTAAATATTTATTTTTGATTTATGTTTATTATTCTTTTATTGAATATTTATTTTTGAATATTTATATTTTATATTTTAAGAGAATTTACGAACTTTATTTATTAATAAATTTTGTCTTATATATATATTCACCTTTATTTATTCATTAAATAAATTGGCATAATTTTATTTTATAATAAAAGACTTCATATAAATTACAATTTACACTCAAATTAATAATAGACTAATAATAATTATAATAGTATCGAGGATTTCGAATTATAGATAGTGGATTATATTAATGATGATTTTTATATAGTCAAAAAGAAAGAAGAAAGTAAGCATTTAGAATAGATGACTGACCGTGGTGAGGAGGAAAAAGAATGTTCTACAATTATTTAGTGATGTTGATTAGAAATGGCCATTGACATTTAAGGATGACAAATAACCCCACATCCCTGATTGGATTTATAATATTGAGATAATTGTCATCGTGTTTTTGTAACATGGATTTCAAGTGCAAGCCGATGAAACGATTATGAATTCATCATTGGATGTGAAGGGAGTTAGACTCAATTATCTAGTGAATAACAATGGTTTTTATGATCCCGAAAATGGAAGTGTAGTTACAGTAAAGAAAAATCTAAATATGTTGCGAGGTTCAAGCACGTTTACTACGAAGGAAGTGTTGCAGATAAGGGAAGACTTACGATTATTCTGAAGAAGGTATATAAATTTATAATCCACATTTATATAATTATTTTACATTCAATTTTACATTATAATTAACAGCTTTGATTTGTATTTGGGATTATAAAAATATTAAATGAGTTTTTATTTGCATTTGGAAATATAAAAACATTACGTGAGGGTATAGGTTTAGATTGCATTTTACATTTGAATTCTTAAACTCAAATGTATATCAAATGTATATTAACTTATGAAGTATAAATATTATAATTTTTTATAATAAAGAGATGGTACATAGAGGTATAGAGGGAGGGAGATGTGTACTCGTAAATGTTTGTACAATTCAACATTGAACACAAAAAATTATGTATTATATTTTAAAAAAATAAACAATGAAATTCAATTATTTATATAAAAATTATTTTTCCTATTTTTTTAAAGTTGAAATTATAACTATAGAGTAAAAAAAAAGTGAACTTGTTAAGTTTTTTTTGTTCTGTTGATTTAGGTTTTGATTGTTAGAGTAAGGAAAAGGGATAAATCTATTTTCATTGTTTTTTTTGTTTTTCTAAATTTGGAAGGTAATTTTTCAATATTTCCACTATTTAAAGGATCAATTAACCAAACAAAAAAATGGGAAGAAAAAATTATTTTTTATTTTCATAAATTTGTAGGAAGGGTAAAATTTGAAAAAAAAAACCAAAAAGAAAAATATTTTTGTAATTTTTTTATTAATATTAATTTATTTAACATGGATATATTTAAGAATTATCATTTTCTACCCTCTATTTTTGTGGTGAAAATTAACACAATACTACCCCTGTAACACTCTGCTCTAATTCATAGCTCATTGCTCTTCTCACTCGCAAGTATGCTCCCACACCCCCATTATCTCAATGATCTTCACAGTTTTGTTCCTATGCTACTCTTGGCTTGATGTAGTCACTGTTGTCATCCATTATTCCCACACATGTACCCCATGGATGACACCCCATTCTTATGTTGACTTAAACAAACTCCAGTTCAGTCATTCCATTAAACTCATAAGGATGGGCGACAATCACTTCTCTTTCATACAATTGAGTCTCCCTATTGTATATTAACTCTCATTCCTCCTTACATATTTCACAAAGGCTCCCCATACTTCTTTGTGGTTCACAAAGATCTACTTGTACATCATCATGGAGTTTTTGTTTTTCATTTATTTACAATGCACAAATGTCAATTCTTTGGCTATCAACCTTACAGTTCTCCATTCAAAATCACAACTATCGATTCATACATCTTAATGGCACCATACCATCATATCATAGCTTTTCATCACAGTGTTGTGTAGTGGTGTAACACTATGAGATAGACGATTTCTAACCTTTGATCAAGTCTAACCCCTTTTGCATTATTCCCCTACTATATCTCAACCATAGGACTTGGTTTGGTGACCAAGCACCAACCGTATCAGAGCCCCCTATATCGACGTGTTTCATTTGTGGCTAATTTGGCAAAAACAACAAACCTACGATCATCGATCTCTTTTTTCAAGCTCCTTCCACTCAACCCTTACCGCACACTTCTCATCATAGGACTGAGGTTGGTGACCAGGGGATTATCCTTAAGGAACTAAGTCTTTCCACGCTCTTCCAAGGGTTTTTGGTTCCCTTAAGCCTTCGAAACCGCTTGTTATCTCATATTGTAGTGAAATTTCATTGTGGCACATGAGCCATCCACTGCAAACATTCAATCTTCAATTGTCGAAGTGATGTCATCTCATCCGATGTGCCATATTCTAAGTAGTGACACGTGTCACTCATATATAGCCCATTAGGCCATCCGTAAACACTCAGAAACCTTCCCACATGTCCCTCTATACTGTGACGTCATGCTGACACAAGCAGCCACATGTACTTTGTCAGAACCAATCAGATCCTACCACCTTTCCTCATTGGAGTTCCACTTAAGTTTCCTTCTATCCTTATTGAAGCCAATTGTAGGCCTCCACATGTCCTTCTTGGAGGAGAGAGAAAGGGGCCTCGGCTACTTCTGTTTTTAACCAAATTCCTTTGTATCTTCCTTCCTGACCTCCCCAATGATTTAACAAGGAGTGCACAGTCCCGGGTTATCCTCCAACATAGAGAGGACTTCGACATGTGGGATCGTTGATATGAAATTCATAGGTGCCTCTGATATGCAAGTTTCCAAGACCTCCGATTTCTCGGGACCTGTGAGTGGTCAGGACCTCTGATTGTGATTCGCCAAGACCTTCAATTTGGTGGGACCTCGAATTGCAATTCATTGAGACCTCTAATCTCCGATATTCCTCATTGCACAAGGCCTGCATCATCCTAAACTTCAAAAGACTATATCTCTCAAACCACAAGTCCATTTATGGACTTTTGCATATCATTGGAAATCTCTTTACAAGAGATTTCCAATGAAAGGAGTTTAATTAGCCACTAAGCCCATCTTCTGCTTCATAATATGGCTCCAAATATTTACCTAGTTTGGATCACAACCACCAAGGCATGAAGCTCGATCACCAGGCTAAGCCTTGTTTGACATCAATTCCATAACTTGCACAACCGACCACCTTCATACCATCAAATTTCTAACAATCTCCCCCTTTGGCATTGATGGCAACACTACAGACTCCCCCTCATCTTGGCATGGTCTGCTATGATGCCAAATTTATCCCCATTTGACATCAGTGGTAAAGAAAACTTCACTTGCACTCCCCCTAAACCAATGCAACCTACTCTACCATGAGTTCCTCCTGCTGAGTAGCTACCACCACCTTTCAAAATGAAGTCATTCGGAGGAAAGTGTCATAGCTCCTATCTGTTGTCTGAGATACTCAAATGGTTCTCTTGCAAGTGCCTTGGTAAAGATATTTGTTAGTTTCTCTTTACTGTGAACATATACAAGTTTAACAGTATTGGTTGCAACTTGTTCCCTCAATAAATGATACTTGATTGGAATGTGATTGTTTTTGAATGCATGAATGGATTTTTTGAGATGTTGATTGCACTAGTGTTGTCACACATTATTGGAATGGGATTAGGAAACTCTACCTATATATCCTTTAAGGTTTGATTCATCCATAGAATCTATGTATAGCGAGCTTCAACAATAATATATTCTCCTTCAACATTCGATAGTGAGATGGATACTTCCTTCTTGCTAACCCATGATACCAAGCAGTCACCCAAAAAGAAAGCTACACTAGAAGTACTCTTCTCGTCATCTAGAATTCCATTCCAATCTGCATCTATGTAGGCCTTCAGTTTGAAGTCTTTACTCCTAGGCTACCACAACCCATGCTCTGTTGTACCTTAAAGATATTTGAAAATTCTCTTAACAATGACCACATGAATTTCTCATGGACAAGCCCGAAATCTGGCCACAATTCCCACTTATTGCAAGATATTTGGCCTTGAAGCTATTAGTCACAATATGCTTTGTATCATCAATCTGTATTCAATCTAATTTACATGTGGTGCTACATCTTCCTTCCAGAGTTTAAAACCTGTAGTCATGGGTCCGTTGATTGGTTTGCAGTCCTTCATTCGAATTTTTTTCAAAGTTTCCTTGAGTTATTTGGATTGAGATATAAAAACTCATCCTGTAGGTTGATTAATTTCCTAACCCAAGAAGAAGGAAACCTCACCAATCATGGAAGTTTCCAAACTTTTTTTGCATACAATTTGCAAACTGGTGCCCCAGCTACTCCACATCTCTACCAAATATGATGCCATCCACATAAAGAACCACTATTAGTAGATAATCATCTTCATATTTTACATAGAGATTATAGTCAACTGAGCCTTTCTTAAAACCTTATTACTGGAGATACTTGTCTAGCCTTTCATACCAGGCCTTAGGGGCCTGTTTCAAACCAAATAGAGCCCTCTTTAATTTTCATACAAGCCCTTCATCATAGGATACCAGAAAACCTTCAGGCTTCTAAATGTAAACCTCCTCTTCTAAGTCTCCATTGAGATAGGCAGAATTTACATCCATATGATAAAATTTGATGTTCTTGTGAGAGAAAGGAGCAAAGAAGATTGTTATGGCTTTTATTTTAGCTATTGGTGCAAATGTTTCTTCAAAGTCTACCCCTTCTATATTAGCATACCCTTTGCAAACCAACCAAGATTTTTCCCTGATTACTTGACCTTTTTCATTTAGCTTATTATTGAAAACCCACTTGGTTCCAATAACATTTTTCTCTTTTGGTCTTGGGACAAGCTCCCATGTGTCATTCTTTTCAATTTGGTTTAGCTCTTCATTCATGGCTTTCACCTAGAACTTATCTTCACTTGCCTGATAGAGGTTTTCTGGTTCTATTTGTGATAGTAGAGCCAAATTTGCATGTTTTGTATTTCCGACAAGTATTCTTCTTGTCTAGACACCCTTTCATTAATATCCAATAATCTGACTCTCAGGGTGTTACTTGTGCACATACCTGGAAGGCATTCTTGGCATTGAATATGTGCTTGCTTCCTCACCTTAATTGTCTAAATTTGTTTCATTCAGATCTGCGTCCCTCAACTCTGAACACTCTTCATCATCTGATTCCAGGTTACTTTCAAAGGGTTTAGGTTGTGAGCCTACTCCATCAACCACTATGGTAATGATGTCTTCTATCTTCCTTATCCTTTTGTTTTAGCATCTATACCCTTTGCTACGAATATAATATCCAAGAAGTATTCCTTCATCAACACATGAGTCAATATTTTGTTCAAGCCTCGAAAATCGTTGCAACAACATGGGGGATGACCACCCGGTCGGGATCTTAAAGCAGCTCTTTTTCCATTTGGAATGGTGGTTCCAACTGGTTCAACTAGGTCCAGTTAACTTCTCTCAATCTCCAATAGCTTTAAAATATGACTTTCATTCACCAATGGAGAAGAGACATGAGATCAACCCTCTTGCTGATCAGGTAAGAAAGTAATCCTTAAGCTGATTTATGTAAGGACTCTGGACACCACATATCTCCACAATAGTATGATATTGTCCACTTTGGGCCTAAGCCCTCATGGATTTGCTTTTGGACTTAACCCAAAAGGCCTTATACCAATGGAGATATTTGTCCATCCTTATATACCCATGATCCTCCCCACTTCTAGTCAATGTGGGACTTTGGTCGTATACCCATCAATCCTCCCCTCGAACAAAGGACCATCGAGCCTCCCCTCAAACGATTATCCATCTGTCCACTCTCTACCAACCAGGATTCTCCGCTCCAATGTGTTGGAAGCACACGCCTTACATGGAACACCACCTGCCTCGAGAGCTTGCTCTGATACCAATTGTTAAGAAATTTACCCAAGAACATAAATTAATTATGGAGAATTATTGAGAGAAACAAATATAAAAATAACCAGCAGCAACCATAAACACACAAACACACATCTTTATCTAGGAAAAACCCCAAATCCGGGGAAAAACCCAATCATAATTAAATTTCATCATCCTTGGCCAAAACCCTAGCTAATACGGCCAAGTGAGCCTTCACTGCTCACCTCCAGGCCCTTGCATTACAATGAAGTCTTTCCAGCCTTTTATAGGCTCCATTACATATAATACCACGGGCAGAATACCATGGGTGCATAATACCATGTGCCCCAAAACCATCACTATTTAACCTGGTCAACTTTTGACTCTATCCCGAGTCACGTTTACCTAACAATTCCCCCCTTAAACTTGACTTGGGGTTCCTTGACTAACTCCAGCCAAACATGCTAAGTGAGACAATCTCGCTCACTCTAGCTCTTACCCCCCTCAAAGTTTTTACCAGGGTATTGTTAACCCGACATCCCCCCTATCACCTAGGTCTAACCCAAACTTTTCCGGTGATCACCGAGGGGTAGACATGCCTTACCAAGTCTTACAGTAGTATGCCCATTTACATGTAATAATTTTGACTTCATTGATTTTTTAATTTTATTTTTTTACTGCTTCTGTGATTTTGATCCATCCTCTCTCAACAGGTGACAGGTTCAATTCTTGATCCCATCGGATTTCTCGTTTTCATGCTCGCTGAATTCATTTTTCGTGATTTCTTCCTTGATCTGGCATTTCAACTCCTACAATGCTTTCCTCTCTGATTCCTTCAAATCAGAAACGAAGTTGCTCTACTCCTTAAATGAAGTCACCCATGGCTCTGTTACAGGACTGCTCTCTGCAACACCATTTCCATTGGGCTAAAATTAATCCTTCATTGAAGGCATACATTCGAAGCCCAAACCCTCAACCATGGCTCTGATACCACTTGTAAGGACTCTTGACACCACATATCTCCACAATGGTATGATATTGTCCACTTTAGGCCTAAGCCCTCATGGATTTGTTTTTGGGTTTACTCCAAAAGGCCTCATACCAATGGAGATATTTGTCCATCCTTATATACCCATGATCCTCCCCACTTCTAATCAATGTGGGACTTTGGTCGTATACCCAACAATCCTCCCCTCGAACAAAGGACGACCATCAAGCCTCCCCTCAAACGATTATCCATCCATCCACTCTCTACCAACCAGGATTCTCCGCTCCAATGCGTTGGAAGCACACGCCTTACATGGAACACCACCTGC
>APFE031353821.1:16239-35475 GCA_000404065.3 Pinus taeda | reverse complement strand
AGATATTCCAAACACATGTCAGAACTTGTTCCAGAATATTGAACAGTCTTGCAGTTGAGTTTTCTCCATCATCTCACCTTGTATCTGACAGCGGGGAAATGATGGTTATCTACAAGCTTCAAAGTCACATCAAGCGAATCTGAGCCACAACCTGCCACACCAGTTTCAGAGTTGTAGCCAGAGACAAAGATGCCCATGAGCATGCCTTCAGTTGGCAATCTAGGACACATCCTCTAGCAGAAGACTTCAGCTTCTTGCCAGTTTTGGAAGAGTTCCGAGAACAAAATTGAGAACACTTCCTCTAGCAGAAGACTCCAGTTTCTTGCCAGTTTTGGAAGAGTTCCAGGAATTGCATTAAGCATTCCAGAGTTGTTGGTCATCCTTAAACCATCACAGGTTGAGACTTCCCTTTTCAGGTTGAAGTTTTACCTTCTATGCGGGGTGAGACCTCCCTTTTATGGTTGAAGGTTTCCTTCTTTAAAACAATAGGATCACTTCCTCTAGCAGAAAACTTCAGTTTCTTGCCAGGTTTGGAAGAGTTCCGGGAACTGCACTAAGCGTTCCAGTGTTGGTGGCCATCCTTAAACCACCGCTCTTTATACCAACATTTCATAGAGCACATTCAGCCTAGAGTGTTGCCATGCATTTTTGCACATTTTGTATTACAGCTCTCTTCTTGGACTCATACATAACCCTTCGGATTAAGGGGGGGAATGTTGGACACCTAATCCTAAATGGGTTAGTGTGGAAACTGAATAGACTAAGTAATCCAAGAGACCTTGGGATGTGAATCCCAAAGGTCACATAATGTACTATAAATGTAAATCTCTTGTTAATAAAAATAGTATTGCATGTTTTATCTTTCACATCTCTCTTGCTGTCCATGTGTGTTGAACACAAACTTTCAAAAAAATTAGATCTAATATTTTAAAGAAATCTAAGTCTAAAACTAAAACAAAAATTTAATGAATCCAAAACTAAAACTTTATCATATATACATAAAAAAAAGGGAAAATCTGAATTCTAAAAAAACTTCAAATCTAAAACCTAAAAAAGAATTTATTTTTATTTTATTTTTTTTTTAACTATTAGATTTTTTTATATATGTATTTTTAATTTTTATAAAATTTTAAGATTAAAACAAAACAAAATCTAAATAAACAAAACTTAAATCTAAATAAAACAAAGAAAAGTCTAACTCTTTTTGTTATATTTTTTTATTTAAAAGAAATCAAACTTTAATTTAAACTAAATGAAATCTAACCAAAATAAAATAAAAATCAAAACCTAAAATCTAAACTAAAATCTATCTAAATGAACTAACATGAACAAAAATATCTATGTTAACCTTATTAGTATGCTCATGTAAAAATAAAAATCAAAATGTCTGCCATTTGTTATTGTTGCGTGTAATGCAGATGTGCAGGTTGGATGAAGAGTTGACATCAGCGTGAAGAGGCTACGAGGAGGAGAAGAAATGCGTGGAGCAATGGTTTGATGCGGCGCACAGATTGTCAGAGGGACAGCGTGAGGCAGGAGGAATAAAATGAAGAGCGAGGAGGGGTTTTGAAACCAGTGTGAGGAATTGCAGGTGAATGGAGCTGCAACGCAGATCGAAAGGAAATGAGGGGATTCGGGCAGTGGAAAATGAGTTCGATGGCAGAGTTTGAGCGGCTGCGTGGAGGAATAAGGCCGATAATGGGCAGCGTTAGGAGGTAGCAGAAATGAAGCTACGTGTGGAGAGCTGAAGTGATGGCAGTGTGAAGGGTGAAGGGAAATTGCTGAAGGAAAACGCGTAGGGACGAATTTGCAGCGGATGGGCAGTAGAGACGAGACTGTAATGGCAGAGAGGACGGATTTGGAGGAAGAATCGATGAAGAGTCTGAATACGCAAGTCTTGTGCAGGTTGAAGGGAGCAGCAATGACTGCGGCCTCTAAAAGAAAAAATTTTCAAAATTTTTCTGCAGCAGTAAAACCCCAGGCAGCAGTGAAAATTGAAAACGCAGGGAGCAGACCCTTAGTCCAGAAAATTGATTGAAATTTTAAATCCTTCCTGCTCCAGATTGCCTAATAAAAACCCTAAAAAATTCTCAAAACCTGTACCTGCAACCTGAAAACAATAAAAACAAACAACCAGAACCTGAAAATGCAAAAAACTAAAAATAAATGAAACCCTAAAAACCCTAAGAACCAGCTAAATAATTACAGTAATTACAGCTCAGAGGCTCTAAATAGCCAGATTCGTCAATATGCCACATAAATATTTTTAGAATTTTAAATTTAATGTGAGATGCTTAAAAAACCCTTTATGCATTCATATAAAAAATAAATTCAAATGATAAGCTCGGGATCAAAACTGGCTGGGTTTTTTCAGAAAACGCAATTTGGGAGTTGGCTAGTTCAGCCGAGAGCTTCCCCGAACGCCCGATAATCTAAAAAAAGGGATTTCCTGCACAACTTAAAATCAACCATTAACATAGAGGGAGAAAACAACAGTGAAATTCAGATCAAATGGAGATACCTGCCATTATATTTCAGAAATTAAACTATCATTCAAAACTTAAAGATCAGACAAGATACTTGTGCCTAAATCAATCTTCATCAAGCTATTATCAATGGCTGAAAATAAAATTATGCAGAAAAATAAAACATCTTACAACATTTTCAGAAGAGTAACACCAACTAGATTTTCAACCCCAAAGTCTTTCTTTATTGCACAAAAAATGACTACAAGAGAGCTTTATTTAGCACACGACTCTCAGATCGAATGATCTCAAATGACTTCTGACACCCTATTTAAAGGAAAAATTCCCAACGGCTAGTTTGAGTGATCCATGTCAAACTAATCTTGACCATCGATGAGGATCAAAATCCCTTTCAATCTCATTTGTCGAATTTTTAAATGCATTTTAATATATTAAAAAATTAAAATCCTGCATTTATTACTCAAAATTTGACTTATTATTATTTTATTTTATTTTTCAAAATTTTTTATTTATTTTTTAAATTTTATTTTATTTTATTTTTAATTTTTTAAATTTATTATTTATTATTATTTTTTTTGGATACACAAACTTAGCCTTTGGAAAAATCACCTAGGCCGTAGGACTTAGGACTTTACGAGGCGATTAAACATTTTCTAACCCTCAAGACACTTTACATCATGACTTTTACAATTTTACATCTCAAGGGGGAAAACCCATTTGACATAGACCCTCATAGACCACCCAGTTTTGCGACACAAACATAATCTAGCAGATCAAGCAATTTGTAATAACCTAACCAAATAGTTAGAATTTTTCTAAATTATTTTACATAGACTCGAAGCACACTAAGATTCACCTAAGATTCCAATGACAATTCATTTCGGCTTTGGGGTTAGGCTGAAGAAAAACTTTGTCAATCATGGATCGGTGAGACAAAAAAACTTCCAAAATGTAGATTATCACTAGAAAATTAGGTTTGCCTAAGCAATTTACATACATGACTCAGATCTGCTAAGATTATTTACAATTTACACATGCAGACTGGGTTGACAACATAACATGATCACGCTGATGATGAAAATCGAATGGCACGGACAGGTCGATCAAGCATTATCCCTTTTGTGAAAAAAGGGGGTGTACTGCTATGGGTAGTTGACACATAGTGGTCAACGTCTGGCTCTACTTGGGGACACGTTGCTGCACTGTAGGAATGTGAGAATCCAGAATCTGCATCCACGCAACACACAAAAAAACATAAGTAGCGTTCATCCAAAAATCATCATATAACATTAAGCATAGGAAAGATATAAGCTCTTCATTTATTAACTATCTAGTGAAAAGTAAATCTAATCCTAAAAGAGAAATGAAAATGCTGAAATGACAAGGTGTAGGGTTAAAAATACAATACAGAGAACGCCCCATGGCATCAATTGCGTTCAATATAGTGTATACTGAGCATTTGCCTGCTTTCAGGCAAATCTGTCGGCTGCTTATCGGATGTGCCATGTCCAATTCTGCATACTGTAGGACTTTCTCCTATCCGAAAATCAAGCTGCTCACAGCTGTCTGATGCATCAAATCTTTTTCTCATTTTCTTTTTCTTGCGCTTTTTCTTCGTGGCACGCTGTATCACTGATGACGTGGAACATTCTGCTTCAAAACCCTTAGATGAAGTATGTAAGATATGTGTGACATGTTTTTCTTCATTTTGCATTTGATCTTTATCTTTTTAAATCTTATCTGGATCATCTTCAATTAACCACTTTTCAATCGAACTAGTGACCTCCTCATAATAAGATGGAACTTGTTGCGGCAAATAAGGAGGCTTTTGATCTGTCGATGTTTGCTGGTTTTTTTCATCCCCTGACTGCTGTTGAAATTTATGTACCTGTATTGTGATGGCATCTATCTGGCTAGAGTGTTCAACTTTCATAGTACTAATTTCCCTGGCATGGTCTTCTTCCATAGTCAATAACTTATTCTGAAGACATATCTGATTAGCTTCCATGGTCGTCATATTTTCCTCTAAGCTTGATAACTTGCTTTGCATAAAATTAATTTCCTTGTCATGATTAGTTTTCATGCCCTCAATTTCCTTAACATGCTGATTTTGCATGTCGGTTATGTGATCAGAGTGTTTAATTTTCATGATCCCCATCTCCTTATTACGTTTTTCCAGGTGGGTGCATAAAGTTCTCACATCATTGGCATAATTAGTTTGATTGATCTCCATATTTTTTACTAGCCGCATTAGTTCTTGTATAATTTGTTGCTGATCTTCCTTTTCATTGTTGACACTGATTTTATAACTTGTCCTTGCTTTTCCACTATCATGGATTTGATCTGCAATGGTACAGGTGGATTGCACATTCTGATATGAAGAATTGTCTTGAAATCTTTCATCGACAGCTAGACCTTTTATAAGATTACTTTCATTCTGTTGCACAATTTTAGGGGCACAAGGCGAGCTATCTAGATCACCATATCTATCTTTAAAAGCATTGAAAATGTCCTGTAAAGAAGTGAAAGAGTCTTCAGGACAATTATTAAACCAATTCAAAGCATCAGCCTCTAAAGAAAGGACAAATAGATGCATTTTGACATCTTCATGATCATATTGAGGAAGTTTACAATACATGAACGTTATATGATAAAAATTCCTTAAATGCCTTCTAACATCGACTGAAACACCACCCGAGAACAAAGGTAATTTAGAAATGGCCACTTCCGGTAAATCATGGAGATCATCAATAAAATGACATGGTTTAAACGAATAATCCATCATGGATAATGAGGGACCAAATGGATGATAGAAAGAGATCTTTGCTCAAGAAAATCAAGAGATGAAAGAAATGGAGTTGCCACTTGAACAATGAATCTAATTCTAGGAACCAAAAAGCAACAAACAAGTACATATGAGGGAGGCTTCTTGTCTGGAAAAAATAAATGAAAAGAAATGGAGTTGCCACCCAAACAAGAAACGAATTGAAGAGTAGGTGCTAAAGGAATGATTAAACGATATGATGAAAGATAAGGCGATGAAAAGATCAAATGACGCCAAAGAATGTTGGCTGTTTGACAGGCTAATGAATGGCGGAAAATATGAGATGATGCCAAAAAATGTTGACTTTTCCAGCTCAAATGAGAGATGAGAAAGAAAGAATGATGAATGTCGAATAAACCAAGGACAGAAAAAACTCTATCCCCGCCAACGACGCCAAAAAATGTTGTCGCATAGATTGTCTGGGCAGCGCGACAACGCTCAGACCGGGGGCTGTCACCCTGATCCCCATCCCTCCGTTTAAGCCGTCTCCCGAGGCTAAGGGGGGTAGACCCTATGGGATAAAGGAAGACCAACTGTAGACCAGTTGGGTTGGGAGACATATCAAGCACCTGATTGATTAAAAAATGATGTACCAGTGCCTTATGGAGTTAATGATTAAATGATTATTTATTAAATGTTGCAAAAATATGAACCTTGTAAAACAATCATTTATTATCAAATATCCCAAGCAATACAAGCTATTCAGTAAATTCACAATGCTTTAACAGTGATCCAACAATTAAATTTCTAAAGATTAAATGCTTTAAACAACCATAAAATTTAAATGCTAACCAGATTCAAATAGTTAATCTCTAGATATAAACATTTAAGCACATTTAACTCTACCACAACAGAAAAATACTTCTAAAGAAATTTCCAATTTTTAATTAGTCATTTTTAAGAAATTTTTAATTTTTTAAATATTATATATATATATATATTTTTTTAATTTTTAATTTTTTATATTTTTATAATTTTTTTTTCCAAAGAAAAAAACGAACTTTTTATTAAAATAAAAAGTTACATAGCATATGCATTAAGCATTCAATTTGGCTGTATGAAAGTAGATATGTAGCCAACAGGATACAGTCCTGCCTAAAAACAAAAAAGAAAGTGCCGCTCCTGTTATTAGGAGTGCAGAAAACGAAAAATCCAGCTGGCCTAAGCCTTTCTGCCCTTCTTCTTCTCCACTTTTCGCCAACTATCCATGTTGTGAGTGGAGTCAATAATGGCAAGCTCGTTTTCCACTGTGTTCATTGGCTGTTTCTTATCTGAATCCGATCCTTCAGGACTGTGAATTCGTTTATTACCACTTATTTCTAGCTGGAGTTCTTGTTCCTTTTCCTCATTATTCTCTTTTTCCTTATTGTCCTGAGCTTTATCCTTTGATGTATTATGTTCTTCTTTCTTTGCTATAGCTGCCTTCTTTAATGCATCATCTATATTCTGCCATCCTTTTGGCTTCCTTTGTTGTTGCTTGCTCTTGTTGGGGCTTGGACACGCATTGTACAGATGACCTGTTTGTTGACATCCCCGGCATTTGAAAGCTGTGTTTTCATAGTCCAAGGGTTGTTTCCACTGTGTATTATTGAAATTCAGAATTATGCTTTCAGGTATTCCTCTGCTGAGACCTGCCTCGATACATATTCTGGCAAAAGTAAATATTCCTTTTAGATGTCTCTCTGCATCTATCTTTAAAATTCTCCCAAGGTATTTCTAATAGCTGTTAAAGTCTTTTGATGCCAAAAATGTAAAGGGAGGTTATGCAGCCTAATCCATACTGGCATCTTTGATACCACCATGGTATTGGCATCAAAGTCAGGAAACCAAGGGGTAATAAAAAGTCCAGCACTGCCCCAGAACCATGGCCCTTGGTTGAGAACTGTTTCCTTTTCTTCTTCTGTGTTAAAACATACTATAAAAAACCCCTTAGGGTATAGGTAGATTTAGCAATTTTTTGTCCAGACCGAATGGATCCATTGATATAATACATCAGTTCTAGGCCAAAAGCCATTAAATCTACAAATAACTGCATTTTTTTGTAGATTTGAATATATATTATTTACCTCTGGTATATCGATGGAGATAGATGGGCTCTCCGGAATTTGATCTACAATGTACTGCCCCAGTGGTTCAGTGCCAACTGTGGGGTTTATCCCTTTGCCTTTCACTGCTTCTTTGAAAGACCCTTTGCTTTGCGAGCTAGTTCCAGAGCTTTCAGCACTTCCTCGTAATCTCATATTGAGAATGATTGTGGAGCCTGACTTGATGTTGTAATCTTGCTTGGTTTTGCAGTCTTGCAGCGATCTGCCCTCATTTAATAGGTGTTGTTCCCCAGCCGAGTAGCCAGTCTGAACGACGATGTTGTTCCTCAAATCTGAAACCTTGTCGCTATCATAAGTCCAAATCAAGGTTGTGTTTCCTTTTGGCATTCTAACAAAAATTTGAAAACCGGATCTGGTAATCTGGGTTGGCTCGATTCTTATTAGATCAGATCTATCCAGATCCGTATTCGATCTGCTTAAAATCTTGCTCTCATGAACAGAGCTTTGGATCTGCGTTGCCTTGAGGAGATCCTCTGTGTCTGAATATGGATCTGTGGTAAAAGAATTTGATTTTTTCCCAGATCCATACTTTGGCTCAACTCGAATTCCTGAAGCGGCGTCTGCCTTAATCTTAGGGCCTTTGACGGTCAGGACACCGTTCTCCAATTTAGCAGATATGCCGTCTGCATTTACATTTTCCTGCAGTCGGATTGTCTCCTGAATATCTCGCTTGACCGCTCCACCTGGTGCCACTGGTCCGTCTCTTGGATATCTTCCTTGTGTCTTTCCCCACTAATTTGCAAACTGCCGTTATCTACCAGTTCGATCTTTACTTCTTCTTTCTTCAAATCGGGCACATCTGCGGTGAAGAAATGAGCTTCGGGGGTTTCCTTCTAGTCAAACCTCGTGTTGGCGATGGCCAGCGCATCCCGGGAGAAGGAAAAGGCAGGTTTGTCCAGCGCACTGCCGAAATCAAAGGCGTCCCAAATTCAAGACACGGGAACGAACGAATCAAATAGGCTGCTGCTGCGGTCTCATGGATCCCACAGGCTACCGACTGTTGATCGACGAAGAAAGAAGTTAGTGCCATACTGCCAAAGTTCCTGTTACTGTTGCAGAGCGAAAAACCCTTTATATTTTTATAAATAAAACAAAACAAAACAACAAAAAAAAATAAAGTAAATGAAAAATTAAAATTATTAACACTAAACTAAATTAAATGAAAAAGCAAATAAACCAAAACTAAAACCTAACTTAAAAGTCAAATATTAAACTAATCTAAATCTAAAATTTAATTCTGAAAACTAAAGAATTTTTTTTATGCCTTTTTTAATTTTAATTTTATGATTTTTTAATATTATTTTTAAAATCAAACTTTTAAAAATTAAATCTAATATTTAAAGAAATTTAAGTCTAAAAACTAAAACAAATATTTAATTGAATTCTAAAACTAAAACTTTATCATATATACATAAAAAAGGGGAAATCTAAATTCTAAAAAACTTCAAAATCTAAAACCTAAAAAGTTTTTTATTTTTATTTTATTTTTTTAAACCATTATGATTATATATATTATAATATATAATATATATAATATATTTATATTTTATAAAATTTTAAAGATTAAAACAAAACAAAGTTTAAAGAAATTTAAGTCTAAAACTAAAAAAAATATTTAATGAATCTAAGTCTAACTCTTTTTGTTATATTTTTTACTTAAAAGAAATCAAACTATAATTTAAACTAAATGAAATCTAACCAAAATAAAATAAAAATCAAAACCTAAAATTTAAACTAAAATCTATCTAAATGAACTAACATGAACAAAAATATCTATGCTAACCTTATTAGTATGCTCATGTAAAAATAAATCTAAATGTGTGTCGTTTGTTATTGTTGTGTGTAATGCAGATGTGCAAGTTGGATGAAGAGTTGACAGTAGCGTGAAGAGGCTATGCGGAGGAGAAGAAATGCGTGGAGCAATGGTTTGATGCGGCGCGCAGATTGTCAAAGGGATAGCGTGAGGCAGGAGGAATGAAATGGAGAAGCGAGGAGGGTTTTTGAAACCAGCGTGAGGAATTGCAGGTGAATGGCGCTGCAACGCAGATCTAAAGGAAATGAGGGGATTTGGGCAATGGAAAATGAGTTCGATGGCAGAGTTTGAGCGGCTGCGTGGAGGAATAAGGCCGATAATGGGCAGCGTTAAGAGGCAGCAGAAATGAAGTTGCGTGAGGAGCCAGCACGCAGATGCGTGGAGAGCTGAAGTGATGGCAGTGTGAAGGGTGAAGGGAAATTGCTGAAGGAAAACGCGTAGGGACGAATTTGCAGCGGATGGGCAGTAGAGACGAGACTGTAATGGTAGAGAGGACGAATTTGGAGGAATAATCGATGAAGAGGCTGAATACGCAAGTCTTGTGCAGGTTTGAAGGGAGCAACAATGACTGCGGCCTCTAAAAGAAAAAAATTTTCAAAATTTTTCTGCAGTAAAACCCCATTCAGCAATGAAAATTGAAAACGCAGGTAGCAGACTCGTAGTCCAGAAAATTGATTGAAATTTTAAATCCTTCCTGCTCCAGATTGCTTGATAGAAACCTTGAAAAATTCTCAAAACCTGTACCTGCAACCTGAAAACAATAAAAACAAACAGCCAGAACCTGAAAATGCAAAAAAAAAAAATAAATGAAACCCAACCCTAAGAACCAACGAAATAATTACAGTAATTACAGCTCAGAGGCTCAAAATAGCTAGATTCGTCAATATGCCATAGAAATATTTTTAGAATTTTAAATTTAATGTGAGATGCTTCAGAAAACCCTTTATGCATTCATATAATTTTTTTTTTTTCAAATGATAAGCCCGGGATCAAAACTCTCTGGGCTCTTTCAAAAAATGCAATCCGGGAGTTGGTTGGTTCAGTCGAGAATTTCCCCGAACGCCCGGTAATCTAAAAAAAAGGATTTCTTGCACAGCTTAAAATCAACCATTAACATAGAGAGAGAAAACAATAGCGAAATTCAGATCAAATCAAGATACCTGCCATTATATTTCAGAAATTAAACTATCATTCAAACCCCAAAGATCAGACAAGATACCTATGCCTAAATCAATCTTCATCAAGCTATTATTAATGGCTGAAAATAAAATTATGCAGAAAAATAAAACATCTTACAACACTTCCAAAAGAGTAACACCAGCAAGGTTTTCAACTCCAAAGTCTTTCTTTATTGCACAAAAAATGACTACAAGAGAGCTTTCTTTAGCACACGACTCTTAGATCGAATGATCTCAAATGACTCCTGACACCCTATTTAAAAGAAAAATTCCCAACGACTAGTTCTAGTGATCCATGTCAAACTAATCTCGATCGTTGATGAGGATCAAAATCCCTGTCAATCTCATTTGTCGAATTTTTAAATGCATTTTAATATATTAAAAAATTAAAATCCTGCATTTATAATTTTATTTACTCAAAACTTTGACTTATTATTATTTTTATTAATTTTATTTTTAAATTTTATTATTTATTTTTTATATATTTTTTTATTTTTTTAATTTTTAATTTTAATTTTTGGATCTTCAAACTTAGCCTTTGGAAAAATCACCTAGGACCCAGGACTTAGGACTTATGAGGGGATTAAAACATTTCCTAACCCTCAAGACACTTTACATCATGACTTTTACAATTTAACATCTCAAGGGGGAAAGCCCATTTGACATAGACCCTCATAGACCACCCAGTCTTGTGACACAAACATAATCTAGCAGATCAAGCAATATGTAATAACCTAACCAAATAATTAAAATTATTTCCAAATTACTTTTACATAGACTCGAAGCACACTAGGATTCATCTAAGATTCTAATGACAAAATTCATTACAGCTTTGGGGTTAGGCTGAAGGAAAACTCTGCCGATCATGGATCGGTGAGACAAAAAACCTTTCGGAATGTAGATTATCACTCGAAAATTAGGTTTGCCGAGGCAATTTACATACATGACTTAGATCTGCTAAGATTATTTACAATTTACACATGCAGACAGGGTTTACAACATAACATGATCGCGCTGATGATGATAGTCGAATGGCACAGACACGTCAATCAAGCGTTATCCCTTTTGCGAAAAAAGGGGGTGTACTACTATGGGTAGTTGACACGTAGTGGTCAACATGGACTATCTGTGACACACTTATTCTTAGTAGAGGTGAACCTTTAAATGAAGATTCCAGTGGAGGATCTTCATGATGCTTATTTTGCAAATGCTCGTTTCTAATGATGATGATTTATTTATCTTCTATCTTGCTAGATGACTTTCCTCCAACGATATATACTTCTTCTTCGGTTGTACTTATATGCTTCCAATGGAGATGCCATTTCTATCATGATGTTTTCTATAACCATGTAGATTTTCTACTTCAACTATCCTTCCATTCTTCTATGATGATGTCATCTCTATCTTGCTATAATGCATCCTATCATATTTGTGATGTTTCTATTCTCTTTTATAACTGGAAAGAAATAAGTGAAGCAGATTATCTCAATCATAGTAGAGATCTTTCACTTCCTCCTTCTTTGATTTATTCTTTTTTGATTCTTCCAATCCTTCTTGAGTTTGGGACAATTCCTTTTAAAGTGCCCATATTCATTACACTCATAGCATTGTATCTTTGACACATCGATCTTCTTTTTACGAGGGTCAAACTTTCTAGATTTTCCTTTTTTCCCGGCCATGGTAGCATATGCTTGAACTTGCTCAATTGATCCAACATTGCTCTTTGCTTTCAACCTAGTTTCTTTAATCTTACAAAATGACGAAAGTTCACTGAATGGAGCGACTTCCTTCTTTCCATAGGTACTTGATACAAAGTTGCCCCATTCATCAGGTAGTCCATTGAGCACAACTGTGGTCATATCTTTATTGGACATTATTTCTCCTAATTCTTGTAGTTGATCTCTTATTTGACATACCCTCATAAGGTATGAGGCTACCCCTTCATACTTAGATACCTTCATTTTGTATAATTCATTTCTCAATGATATAACTTCTCCCGTAGTGCTTACAGAAAACAATTCTACCAACTTTTCATAGATATCTTTCGATTTCTCCAATTTTGCTACATAAGGTATGAGGGAATCCTTGATATATTCTTGTGAGGATTCTTTGAGCCCTTATTTCCCTTTTCATATATTTCAATAGTGCTTGAGCTTTCTCTTGAGATGGTTTGGAGATTGAACCCTTAACATATTCAATAACTTCATTCTTTATGAGGATCAAACCTATACCCTTTTTCCATGCAAGGAAATTTGATGACCCAAGCAGTTTGTTGCTCTCCTTGCAGAACGAAGTCATGTTGATAGTAGATTCAAACATAAATATAAAGATACTTACTTGTCAAGTGAAGATGCTCTTAGGTGATGTTATCTTCAACTTGATGCCTTCTTGATGATGTTGCTTCCTTGATGATCTTCTTCAAGGATGTTTGAGATGTGATCTTTGCTTCAATGTGAGGGAGATCACCTTGATTTCTTTGATGATGATGGCAATGCTTCTTTTTGCTTCCTTTGGATGTAGAATTTGGAGACTTCAAGATGCTTCAAATATGTAGTCCTTCTTTCTTTGAGTGGAGGTAGGGTCCTTGAGGTCTTCTTCTCCTTGTGATGATGTGATTCTTGAGATGAGTACTCCTCCTTAGTGCTTAATGATTTCCTTGTGCTCAAACCTTATGTATCCTTCTTCAATGATGTGATCTTCAAGCTGCCTCTTCTTGTTGTTGTAGTCACCGTAGCTCTGATACCATGTTGAGAAATCTGGGGGTAGCTAGAATAGGTGATTTCTCTGACTTTGATAACTGCTTGTGATGTATTTTTACTTAACTTGATTTGCTTCTTCTTTCACTTAATTATTATTAGTGTCTTTTATCATCAAACAACTACCAAACAATGAAGATCAGTGAGATGAGGAGAAAAAAAATGTACGTTGTGAGCCAGTCCTCTTGCGAGGAAAACCCACAAGAACTCTTCTCTTCTTATAGAACTTCAAATGACGAATTCCAAGACCAATGACCTTTGACAAAGACCCCTCCAAGACCAAGTCAAAGCTTCCTTTGATGAGCTTCTCTTCCATAGCTTACAACAACAACTTTGACCCTAGCAACTTCTCCATCAACTTCGACCCCAACAATTTCTCCGATAACTTCTACCCAACAATTTCGACCCCAGTAATTTTTGACTTCTTTGACCTGCAATTTTCAGCCCCAGTAGTCACTGCAATTTTGCACGTGTGGTTGTCTTTAGGGTAGATTTGAGTCGTTATTTACTTCACTTGACTTGATTTCTTCTCCTTAAGACTTTAGCGTCCAAAGTAGATTCTCTTGATACCCAAACTCGGCTTCACTTAGCAGATTTTCAACTTGATCTTGCTGCAGTAAGATGATGCCCTAACTCCTCGCACGTGTGAGAGATATAACCCTAAAACAGATCCAAAATTTAGATTTCTCTCTTTTTCTCTTCGTTAGGTGTTGAGGCTTCTTGTTGTCTTCTTATTTTCCTTGATCGAACTTGTTGCTGATTGGTCGAATTGTTATCTCAAATGAAGTTGAGGTCCCATTATATATAGGCTTCTTAGGATGTCGAATTGTTGTCCTTGAGGCCGACTTGATCCTTCTTGTAGGTCGACGGACTTGTTTGACAAGGTCTTCGAGGGTCTTTATGACACTTTTGACTTTACAAAAAATTTCTTTACAAGATACAACATGCCCAAAGGGGCTTTACATGTATGATAATGACTCTTTGGACTTCATAAGTTTATGACAATCCAAGCACTCAATGGTTGCTTGACCTACAAATAAATTTACTTTGAGCATGAAACCCATGCATCAAGAATGAAAATAATAATTTTTTTTTCTCTTTTCATCAAATATATAAAATCATGATTACAATAGACATTATGAATACCGAACCTAGTTACATATTTCAACATTGTGAACGCTAAATTCTTCTACAATCAAGTTTTAACTGGGCACAAAATCCCAAATCATTCAAAGCATCATCTCGAAAGGGCTTTTTTAATCTGCAACTCTCCCCCAAATGGTAAGATTATCATGTCTCGATAAATTTTGAGAGTCCAACTCTCCGATTTGAACAACTAACTCACTCCAAGCTTGGCACTCTTCATCGTGGGGTCTTCTTCGAAAATGTGTCCTCAATACAGATGAGGCTCTTAAAAAGTATTGTGATAGTAGTCCCAGTAGGTTAGTCCTACGTCTTTTTTCCCAAGTAGAGAAGGTTGGTTCACCTTGTTTCTTTATATCAAAATTAATTTTGTGACTTGTAAAGGTTAGCTCTGGTTTAGTGCAAGGTTGGTTCAGTGATCAATTATTCCAACACTCAAGGGAAACACACACCCACACACGTAGTCCAATGTGTCGTCAGTCAAACATCCTCCTTTGATCTGTTAGAGTTGTTCTCTGCTCCAACATCGACAGTAATATCTTACATTGTATTGATGGATATGGTTCATTACTTTTGCTTTTACTGTTGCTATTATGTAGCGTTTTAACTTATTCTTTTGACTTTTAGGAGTCATATTTTCTCTCCCTCCACTTATCACTAATGATTTACTTTTGAATTCCGCTGATTTTTTTTATTATAGTGGACATTATTACCTTATCTAAATAAGTTTTTCTGTAGGCTGGGTATTTCTTTACCACTCTGTTTTGTTCTTGTGTGAAGTATAACTCAGAAAATTCAAAAGGTTTACCATGATATCTCAAAATTTATTTTGTTCCTCTTTAGAAAATTTTGGAGAAGTTGTTTGAGCATGTTGAAAATTGTTGGGTAACTGAAATTGCAGATGTGCATAGTGCGCTTTTTAAATTACAGTTACCTTCTGGGCCCTTGATTGCAAATTCACCAGGCATAAAGCCTGGAACCCTGATAGCTTGTGATCGGGTCTGTATTCCTGGCCTTCGAAGGTTGCAGCATCTCAAGAAATATGCTCATTCACGTCGAGTCAAGGTGCAATATTCAGAAGGAATATCAAAATTAAATCCAACGAAGATTGAAATTTGTTTTCACAGGTATGCCTTATTCTAAAGGACATTAGATTACTTTTCTTGCTGCTAATTATGAGTTGTGGGCATGTTTCTGTGCCTTTATCATGATTATGATGCTATTTATTTATTTTGAGACAATACTTCGTATACGTCTTGCCTACTATAATGCAATTTACTTTATTGTTGGTACTGAAATTGCCAAATGAGTTTGAAATTTTTTATGGCTCTGTTTCCATATATATTTATATATTTTTCTATAATATGATACCTTGAAGGCTCCATTTCTCACTAATTTTTTATGAGTTAGTTTGTGTTATTTGATCAATCATTTGATGTGGACTTTAAAACCATAGGTCAATTTATGATTGTTTTGAAAGTACAAAAGTTCTATGGCAGATTGAAAAAGGGCTAATCTTGTGTAGATTTATTAGCTTCCATTCTAGGTCAATATATACTCATATTTTATTCCCAGCAATTGTGTGTTCTGGTGCTTTTACTGACTTTCACGTGAATGATAACGTATAGGAAGTGCCACTTCTCACTGGGGCTGCAATCATTGATGAGTCTCATTCCGTTGAGACTTTGCATGTCTGTGTATAAACAATTGCTTCTGCAAGACAAAGACAATTCTTTCAGTTTGATATGAAAGTCCTAGTTTTTCTTTGATTCTTATCTGCAGTTAGATGGGCATAGTTATCTTCTCCATCACTACCCAGGTGGGAATTTTTGTCCTTCTATGTGGAGAACTATATTCTTTTTTTCCTTGGAAATAAATTCCTGTGGAGCTCCCAAGCAGTTACCTTGAACAAGGATGGTACCCAGTGTAAAGTCAGCGGTGAAGAAATAGTGCCCCTGATCCTGTGGCAATTGAACTGGAACCTGTACAGTGCACTGGATTACAGGCAACGTCCTGATAACGTTGGCACAAACCAATTGAGCTAACACTTGGGGTTATGGATAACTCTATTATATCATACTTTTCACTTTCATTACTGGATGAAAAACAAAAACTTGAAGTTACAGATCTGGTATTGTGACAGCCTCTACTCCTGCAACAACTTTGATCAAAATTCCATGCCTTTTCAGTTGACAGTGGAGGGTTCTTAATTTACGTGCCTTCTTCTAGCTGAGTCTGGAACCACCGACATTTTACATGTATACTTGATGCCTTCGGTAGCTGTCCTACCTAAAATATCTGGATAAGTTTTTCCACTTGTGTCCTACTCAAGTCTGAACTCCCATCTTTGCATTCTCTTGATCAATTTCCTTTGTTGGTGTTTCTTCCTCTCTATCATCTTTTATAGAAATCTTATCTGAATGGATTTCATATATCTAGTCATTTCCTGAAGCCCTCTGAACTTCCTTCTAAGAAGCTTGTTTTCCATTTCTTTTCTCAAAAGTCCTGTTCTTTTAAAATTTATTATATCCTCTTGAAACATATTTTCTGGCTCCTCTCTTTCCTCTGCAGCTGGATTTTTGAATCAGTTTGCATGAGCCATTTTAATTTTTTTTTTTTTTTGCATCAACTGCTCGTTTAAATTGTTCCTGCTTCCATCAGAAGATTTCTTTTGACCCATGGAATCCCTCTACCATACATTCTAGTTTTGATACTCTTCTGCCTTTTTTGTTGGACATGAATGCTGCAGATGACCATACTCATATTTCTAGGTTTTGCAGCAAAATGAAATTTTAAGGGCATAAGTAGCACTATGCTTCAAACATTATTGATTGGATCCAGAAGTGGCTTCTCCATGTTTGCCTTCCTAGACTTTGTCAAAAATAATATTAAGTCTAATTTTGTATGAGGCCTACACTAGTGAAACATTTGTGATTCAAATCACAAAGGCTGGTTTACACGTTAATGGAGATTTGTATGGTGCATGGGTTGTGAATCCGTTTGATGATTGTGATGCCTTGGTTGATGATCGATGAGATGAAAGTCATGGGTGTCTTGATGTTGTTTTGCTTGATATACTTGCTTATCACAGAGAGATAGCATTGCACTTGGTCATGTAATGTTATGTCCTCCTTTTTTTTCTAAGATGATTGGATTTGAGGATGTATGACTCCCTTGATGGGATACCCTAACACTTTTGGGCTAGTTTGACATTGTATTGGTATCTTCATTTGGCTGGATTGATGATGGTGTAGAGCACTTGGCATATGCCCCCTCTTTTTCATATCGTTTATGCTTTGATCAATGGGTATTAGGATGGTTAAGAGGCCCATTACTCTAATGTCCTAGCTCTTATGGATATTTCTCATAGATGCATCGGTTACTTATGTGGTGTATCATGGTCTTATGTGAAGCGCGACCCTTTTCTTGATCATATGTTGAGACATATTCATATTTATCATCATTTCGTACCTCTTTTGGCAAGGGCATTCCCCTTCTTGATGAATTGGTTGATCATGTGGATGATTTGGCATTTGGCTTGATCGTGATACTTGGCTTGGATCTAGCGCATAGCACATGATGGATTGTTGTGTTGCCGCTTGAATACACATCTGGGATTATTGTGGAGAAAGTCTTTAAATCCACTTGGTGTGGCCTTGTTCTAACACCTAGCGAAGCCAAGGGGGGTGGACCCTATTAAAATAACTAAGGCTTGACTAATCTATGTTGAACAAATCAAGTTCTGGGAGTTAATTACAGTGACCAAGATACATTCATCCACCAATATACAAGTAATAGCAAAAGCCCTAAAAACATGTAAATCAACTAATGAGCATAACAACCATGCACATGTATGAGATATATCAATGACAAGATGAATGGAAAACTTGAAAGTAATTGATGTGAGTAATGACCTGTGCCAAGTAAGGAACTTTGCAGAAGTAAATGATCAAAAGTAAAATGTTACTTGAAAATGAATATGGCAATGAAAGATGACTAGGTACAAAAGTGCCAAATAGATATGTAATGGAGTGTGCTCTTGGTTTGTTTTATATTATAATTAAGATTATAGCTTGAGTTTAAGACGATTGATTTGCAAAATTTGGAACAAGTTGCAATTCAACTTCTTCCCCTTGACTTATCCTCACCAGGGCCCTGATCTCAAAAATAAGAAGACTTAGAGAAAGAAGGATCCCTAATTTAAATTACTTCAACCAACAAGTTGGAGGTATATTAATTTTTGAAAAGTAAATCTAACTATTGAATTCATAGTTGCGGGGGAGCGCCCCCCCCCTTCGAACCCGCTCCCGAAGCGCGCTCCGGGCGGGAGCGGCTTGGGAGCGCGCTCCCTAAATCGCTCCGGACGGGGAGCGGCTCCCTTCCAAAAAAATTTCGCTCCCTGCCAATTTTGGAGCGACCTAGGGAGGGCCGCTTCCGTCGCTCCCGGAGCGCTTTTTAAAGCCCGGGAGCGATCGGGGAGCATCGGATCGCTCCTGAGCTTTAAAAAATCGCTCCGGGAGCGATTTTCAGCTAGCCGGGAGCGGGTCGGCGGAAAAAAATTCCGCGGACCCGAAAAAAAGTTAAATTTAAAAAAAAAAAAAATTGTTTTAAAAGCCCTTTTGGGCATAAAATCATTTCATTATTTTGGTTTGAAGAGGTTGAGGGCTTGAAGAGCAAGAGCAAAGGAGAAAGGAGCAATTGCTGAAGCAAGGAGCGAGGAGCAAGCCTGCAGAGGTAAGTAACTCAATAATTTAGCTAATCTAGCTAGTTTAATTTAGTTAAGTAGTAATTTAGGGAATTTAATTTAGTTTATTGAGTATTAAAATGATGAATTTGAATTAAATTAATAAATTGAGTTAATTAATCCCAATAAATTAAATTAATTTGCAGATTGTTGAATGAAAACCCTACAAACATCAAACACCATGGAC
>APFE031353821.1:0-16219 GCA_000404065.3 Pinus taeda | reverse complement strand
TGCACCAACATTGGGGGAAACCACCCGGTCCGGACCTTAGTGCAGCTCCTTTTCCGTTTGGTGTAGTGGCTCCGACTGGGGATAATGGGACCAGTTTCCCAGCAATAGATGGATGGGATGAATGAATACTTTATAAATAACAGTAATGGTGGGTGAATAACTAAAGCTATTGACAGAAATGCAATTAAATGAAACTATCCCGGGAATCTATTTGAACATCTAAAGCGTAGCTTTTGATGTTCTATATCCAAAAAATACAATTATATAGATGATTGCATTTATATGAACATAGATATTAAACCATTCAAGATTGTTGTACCTAAATAGTTAGGCACAGCGATTAAAACAATGCTACTTGAACTTTAAACATTCATACTATTAATGCAGACATGATTAAAAATAAGGCATATCATCTAAACATCCAATAGTGGTATGAGTAGGATCTCCTGTTGTTATGCATGCATACAATTAACAGTAGCAAGAATAATTACACAGCGAAATAATATACTCAGAATGAATCTAAACAAAAGATAAAAATACCAGTTGAATAGCAAGTCACTCCCGATATGAATCACTACGTATAGCTTTTACTTTGATGCATCAACATTCCTCAAATCAACGACAATAGTGCACAATTGAATTAAGAAACTTTCTTCATTAAAATAAAAGCAACTGGTCGAGTTTCATAAAAGAATAGAGGCTGAAGCACAATAGTGCAAACTCCAGTCTGTTAAGTCTTATACAAAATTTTACGACCCTTTCTAAATGCATGAAAGGGTCTATAAATACTAAACTAATCTAAATATCTACAAAACAAACATGCTAATTATTCTGATATCAATAACTTCTTCGTTGCTATTTTCTCTGACAGACTAAGGAGATGGATGATGACTCATTCTGTCGGCTGTTTATCTTTAGACCTTAGTTGATGAATGTCGAGCATCGGCTGAATCTCTGGAGGTTTGTTTGTTCGTGAACTGAGCTGGGCGGCAAATGTGGCATCTTGGATCTCGGGGATCATGTATTGAACGGCATCAGTTAAGCACTTGAGGGCGGCTCTTTGTTCATAAGGCTTAATGAGGAAATGCCAATATGTTTCTATGCTTAAACTGTTAACCCCGGCGATTAACTTTCCTCTGTTTTCTAACTCTGGGTAACATGATTGTTCCAATGTATGAGCTGTAATTACCTTTCCGGGCGTACACTGGGTAACAATGTTTGTCAAGTAAAGTGTATCATTAACTAGATCAATCAGATTGTTAGAAGTCAATGTGCACCTTGAAGCTGCCCTTTCTGCTTTCATTACCTGTGTATGCCATTCTGTGAATAATATGTTTTTATGAACTTCGAGTATTTTTGGCAAATTAGAGTCTTTTCCTGCTTTTGAATCTTGCCATTCAAGGTGTGCTGTGATAATTTCATCGGCTTGATTTAATTCATCTCTTGCCTTTTCTACTCGATCGCTCACAGTTGTGGCTAACTCGCAAAGTGGTTCCGCTTGGGAGAGGTATTGAGCCAATAGTTTAACTTGCGCTATAAGTACGTTGTTAACTATCATTGCTTCTTTTCTGAATTCCATTACCTGCGAGTTTCCTTTGAAATTATCAAGTTGTGCTGTGATCTGGGCGATATGCTCATCCTTAGTTCTCAGTAATTGCTCATTTGCTGCCTTCAATTGTTCCAAAGCCTCCTTTAACTCATTCTGTCTATGGATCGCCGCCTGGTTGATGCTCTGTTTCTCTTCCTCCCATTGTTTAGTCAATTGCCCATTCAATTGTTGTTGTTGTTCTAACTGTGCCTCGGTTTGTGTCACCTTTTGTTTCATTGCCGCTAACTCTTCTTGTAAAGTGGAAATTTCTTGATCTCTAGTTTTTAGCAAAAGACTTACCTCTGATGCCTTGTCGATAGTAGCAGCTGAATAAGCTCCAGCATACTGCGATAGTTTGGTTAGATCATCGGAGGGGTCTTGTTTCTGCTTCCATACTACATTGCCCATGATGGTTGACTCAGGAAAGATGGAAGGTTGATCAGGCCTTTGTCTCTTTCTTGATCATTTTACTACGGCTTTCTATTTTGGGCTGTAGAAGACATTCAAAGGAGGAATATCTTCTACTTGTAGAGTGATTTGTTCACTAGGGCCTTTTGGAATAATTTCCACGTCCTTTGATTTTGGTGTGTCGCTGGTTATACTTAAAGTCTGAGATGAAGATTTACCCTGTTCAGTGCTGCTTTTGGGAGTATCAGTGCTTTGCGAATCTTTACTTCCACCGATAATGGTGCTGAAATGCTGCCACTCTTCTTGCAATTGAGGGTCTGTGACAACACCTTTATTAGTATCGGTGGTACTTTGTTTAGACTGGGATTCTATAAGCAGTTGTTCTTGCTTTTCCCTTTCTTTCTGCTCCTGTTCTTTTCGCTGTTTCTCTGCCTGCTCTTTCCCTTTCTCTTTCTGTCGCTTCTCTGCCTGTTCTTTCTCTTTCTGCCGTTTCTCTGTCTGTTCTTTGCGCTGTCTATCTTCCTCTTCTTTCCTCAAGCGTTCTTGTTGTTCTTGCTTCATTTTCTCTTCTCGATCTTTCTTTTGTTGATCCTCTTTCTCTTTATTATTGGTCTGTATTGTAGCAGGAGGTTTCTCTGTCTGTTGTTGGCCAGGCTCACTTGATGATGCTGCTTGGGCTGTTATTAATAAATCCAGAGGCAGAGTTTGCAACCTCTCTTCTCTGAGTTTGTTAAACTCAATTAACCTTTCATCGTTATATTGCCTCTTAGCGAGTTGCATGACCTGAAATATCGATTCAGCTGATTTGAACATGTCATCAAACATGTCTTCCTTATGATCGAATAATCCCAATTTAGCATGTTCCAAAGCAGCGTATGCTGTTCGCTTTGGGTCGAATAGCCTATTAGGAAGTGTAGCAAAATTTAAGGCTTGAATCTTCGAAGCTTCTTTCTCTGCATGTTTTAGATCATGCAGCGTGAAGACCCCACATCTGAAGGGGAAAGTAGGCCAACCCCTTTTCTTCTCCTTTTTAAGAATCTGAGTGGTGCTTTCTGCTGTTATTTGGTAAGCAATCTCCCTTGCTAACAGTTTATCGGGGACATATAAAGGAAGGACATGAGGGTTGGCTTGACTTCCAAAAACCCTAATATAAGTGAAATGTTCTTCTCCGAACCAACTACCTACCGCAGGCAGATCAAAAGAAGCAAGGTAGGATATCTTAGGGATAGGCTTATCAAAAATTGCATAATATACAGGCACCATGAAACCATTGCAAATCTGGTACATGTGGTTTTTGTAAGATGTTTTCCACATCTTACGATGATAAATGTGAATGGGCGAGGGATCCTGCACGGTCCACCTCCAGCCAAGAATAGGGAATTCAGAATTAAAACACAAAGTATCCAAGATATATGCACTGTAGTAAAAAGGGGGAATTTTTCTTTCAGTGACTCTAGTTTTGTTCCTTAAATCAATAACAGCTAATGCCAGCTTATCTGATAGAATAGTGGCCCAATCCATAATAACACTGTTTACTGCCGCGTCCATGAGAGGAACCATTTCAATGGTGAAAACGGCAGAGTCATGTACACCCCACAATCTACACTTCATTATGCCGGCATAACAATAAGGAGAACACAAAGAGGCGACTGAGTACTTACCGGAGGATTCATGTCTGTGTTTATTTGGATTCTGCCTCCATTCCTTGATAGGTTCAGATTCGACCTCGTGTTCACTTGCAAATTGTTTCAGAAAAGCGCTATTATATACCTTCTCTGGCTTAGGCAAATGATACATTTGCCTCAGATCTTCAGGTTTAAATGACCCAAAAATTCTCCCATCCTTTGTGATGAAAGTTCTATCGGTGAAGGAGATTTCTTCAATTGCCCATTTCACCACGTCAGTATACGGGAGAATTTGCTCTCTAGCTGCAATTCTATGGAGGAATGAATCCGCCAAATCTTTAATAGAATTTTCCGACCTATTAGATGAATCCGCGGTAGCTTCTTCCTCTGCTTGTGCTGGTTTTTTAGCTTCTATTAAATCGTAAGTCCCTTGCCAAGTTGTCTTCGCTAGGCCTGCGCATGTAGTGTCGGATATTAAGCCTTTCTTACTATTTAGCGCTGATTGTCCTGCGACTGGTGAGTTTGAAACACTGACAACCTTCTTGGACTTTTTACCCATCATGTTTGAATCCTCTTTGTAGAACTGTATCCTGCACAGGGAATAAGATCTGGCGTAATACAGAGATAATAGTGAAACTCAGAGATGATAGCCGAATGTAAAAGATTAACGTTGATATATCCAGCTTTTGTCAAACGGTGCGAAGACAATCTATAGGCAGATCTCAGGGCAGAGATTCATTATGTAACCGTATAGGGCCTGCCACCTTTATAAATGCCCATTATTCCCAAACTTGATTTGAAAATCTCTTAAAGCAAGTAAAGGGCGTATGGGCGGCCGGGCGGGAGTGATTATGCCTTAATTACCAATAAATTGGGCTCTCCAATCACTTTATTGGCTTTTTCATTGAAAATCGTGCTTTTATCGCGTCGGAAGGAAAGGAGGGTACGAATGGCTTTAACAATGAGTTTGAATATCGCTGATCGCCGATTGCGATATCGCATCGGCGAAAAGCATATGTGCGTTAAAGATGGTACAAGAGGATTGCCGATTGCCGATTGCGATATCGCATCGGCAGAAAGCATACGCGCATATGTTTACAAAAAGGAGTGGGGCCGATTGCGATATCGCTGATAGCTTTATCGCATCGGGGCTTTACCATGCGGTGTATTAGGGGTACATAAGGGGATTGCCGATTGCCGATTGCGATATCGCCGATGGCTTTATCGCATCGGAGAAAGGGTGTATGTCATTTGATGCATTGCTTGTTTGCCTTTGCGATATGCGATCTTGCGATAGCTTTATCGCCAAAACTTTATTTGCGCTTTATGTTGTCTTTTAAATGAAATAAAGCTTTGATATCAATTTTATTTCTAAGAGGGACCCATTCCATATTTTAATGTTTTTTGAAAAAGATAATTATGAAATGGGGGGTTGTTTTGCAAGGCACAACAGGGCCCTATTAAATAACTAAGGGGACTAATCTATGAACAAATCAAGTTCTAGGATTAATTAATGACCAGATACATATCCACCAATATACAAGTATAGCAAAAGGCTCAAAATGTAAATCCAACAATGAGCATAACCAACATCCAGATGAAATATATCAATGACAAGATGAATGAAAACTTAAAGTATTGAGTGAGTATGACCTGGCCAAAAACTTCAAAGTAAATGATCAAAAGTTAAATTTTACTTGAAATTGATATGGCATGAAAGATGACAGTACAAACGTGCCAAATAGATATGTTATGGGTGTGGTTCTTTGTTTTTTTTTATATTTAATATATCGCTTGGTTTAGACGATTGATTTGCAAATTGGACAAGTTGCAATTCAACTTCTCCCCTTGACTTATCCTCACCAGGGCCCTGATCTCAAAAATAAGAAGGACTTAGAGAAAGAAGGGATCCCTATTTAAATTTACTTCAACCAACAAGCTGGAGGTATATTAATTTTTGAAAAGTAAATCTAACTATTGAATTTGAGAATAGATCTAATGTAGAGAGAGAGATGCTTGAATGCAAAGACAAAGTAACTAAAATAGATAATTAATGAAAGGAAATTAGAACTACACTAGATTGTTACAATAAAATGAAAGATTGGAATACATGAAATGAGTAAATTGCAAGCTATCCTAGATTGCACGAAATTGCGTGTAATGAAAAGGGAAAGTTAAACTAGATTGTGAGATGGTGATTACCT
The DNA here is from genome assembly GCA_000404065.3 of Pinus taeda. Lineage (NCBI taxonomy): Eukaryota > Viridiplantae > Streptophyta > Pinopsida > Pinales > Pinaceae > Pinus > Pinus taeda. Next base: position 10,394 of record APFE031353821.1, on the reverse strand, counting down.
ACTTTACATTAATTTGATTAATGATAAGAAAATGCAAATCACTCAAGCACCACCACAAGTCACTTTCCCAAGTGGGGAAGAGGGTTGCTTAGGGGGAAATATCCCCTAATTCCCAAGAAAATCAATGCTTTTATTAGATTATATTACAATCCTTGATTTGATCCCACACAAAAGAGGAGCTCAAAATCAATAGGAAATAGAAACTCCCTTCCCAACAAGGGGAGGAGAATCAACTTAAGAAAGTTACGAAGATCCCTTAAAGATCAAAGGATGTGTTGTCTGTTAGTTTCTGTAGCATCGGAGGTGTTTTAGTCTCGAAACTTTGTGGAGATTTCGAGACTAAAACACATGAGTTCTCCATAACCCAAAAATTGTTTTTGGAAATTCCACCTAGAAGTGTCTCAATTAGATTATTAGCCTATTTTTTTAATATTTCCCAAGTCTAAAACTTAGGAAATTTGGTTAATTAATCAATATTAATTGAAATAAAGTGTGAATTATCTAAAAAATCACATGGATCGACAAGGAATTAATCTGGGCCCTTGATTAAGTTTTAATCTTGGCTGTTGGTGGTCCAATAGAATATTATAAGAAGAAGTTGATGGGTAGATGGAGAACACACTTGAGACACTTGTGAGAACAACAAAGAGTTAGATTTCCTTGGAGAGTTCGATTTCAGAGAGCCAATAGTGCTGGAAGAGTTCGAGCTTCAGTAAGGAAGCAAAGACAAAGAAGGGCATAGACAGTGAGGCTGGAGGAAGCTTTCTAGATCTGACGAGTGCATTTGCATAGAGGCAGAGATAGCCACAGTGAGGCTGACACAGGGGCTGCGTAGAAACCTCTAGAGGCAGTTCAATTTTGCTGGAGAGAAGTCGAGTTTCAGTTCCATAGGCCAGGAAAGGCTTCCAATGTTGGAATTTCTAAGTCTAACTGTTAGAAATCCTTCATGTACTTTCTGATTTATTTCTGCCTACTTGTTCTATTTAAGTAACAAGTTATTTACCATGTAAATATTGAAAATAAATACAAGTACATGCTCAACACATTACAGATCATCAACTGAAGGAAGAAAACAAGCACACAAGTGACACATTGTTTTTGGACCAATGTCCCTGGAAAAACCCAATGCAGGAAAACCGGTGCAACTATCTGAGTGTTTTATTATTAAACAGTTTCAGAATACAATCTAGGTGCCAAATCGGCTCACCCAATAGAGAATGATCTCGGTAGCAGTAACTCTCAGTCAGAGACAAATATTCTGGCTAAAACCCCGGATGAACAATCCCACAACTCTCAGCTCTACAAACCCCACGAATTCTCCAGCGTCTACCTCTAGGGACTGTGTCAGCCTCTCTGGCCCAACGTCAGCCCAACGTCACCCCAACTCGCCCTGCGTCAACCTTTGGAGGCACTGTGTTAGCCTCTAGAGCTTCTGTGTCACCCACGCTGGTTTCTCTGGCACTGCGCACCTCCTGGCTGCCTCTGCGTGGACCCTGACTGGCTCTGCGTAGCCTCTAGCTGGCTCTACGTCCCTCTCTCCCAGCTTTTGCGTTGATGCTCCTGGTACCCTCTCTGTCTCTCTGCTTCTGTATTCACTGCCGCTCAGTTGCAACTTTGATCACTCCTTCGATTTCCTCAGCACGCCCTGCCCCAGAAAATTGAATTCTTGATCAACTCGGTGTGTTCTCCAAGTGACCCTCAAGCCTTCTCTTATACTTCTCGTTGACAATTCAACAACCGAGATTAAGTCCCTAATCAATGGCTAAGATTAACTCTGGCTTGATCCATGACTTTTGGACCCTTCTAACACAATTTTATATTAATTCACATTAATATTTTATTTTCTCTAAGTTTAGACTTTTAGGGACTCCATTAAAAATATTAATTATTTTAATATCTCCCAAACTGTTTAAAATCTGCCCAAACCATTTATGGGTATTGGAGATCTCATGTGCTTTAGCCTCTCCATGAATTTTCGTGGCTAGAGCAAATCCGTTGCTATCTCAAATCAACACTCCCTCTGAGCGAGGACTATGCTCTAGTAATACTCTTCACTGAGCATCACCTTGATCATTCGACATCGGTCCTAGTGCTGATGCTAGGTTTCCTGCCCAACATCCTCTGTACTGCTACATTATGTATTGCTACCCATGCCCCTGCCACTGCTACTACCACTGTTGCATCTGTACGACATCCCCTCTCATCATGTTGCATCGTGCTGCCCATAACATTGCCACTGCCAACTGCTGCACTGCAAGTTAGTTATTGAGAAGTAAGTAACTGATCTCCCAACTCTGACATCTCTGTCAAGCTAAAGACACCCATGATGCTGAAACTCCATCTGTCACTAACAAGTGCCCCTTCCATGACCTTTGCGCTGTTGCAACAACTCCATGCATCTCGCATTGCTGCCTCACGCTGTCCTCAGAATCCTGCACTGTAGCTCCCTTTGCCGCTCCATTCGCATCTGTCTCTACTGACGCTAGCCAACACTGCTACTCCTCGTCAAGGCTCCCGTAGCAAGGTATAAACCAAGAGGCTGGGTACCTCGAGGATCCTGCCCCTCATCACCTGTAGTCCATCTGACTACAGCTCGATGTCTCCCCACTTCCTCTCAAGTGGCTTGTGAGCACTCATGGCACAATCATCATCTGTCTCCACTTCCTTCTCCGCCCAAGCTGGCGCAACCTTGGTCTTGCAAGCCTATCCCTTGCTCTTCTTCCTTGGACACTGGCTCGCATAGTGACCTAGTTCACCACAGTGGAAGCATTTGACCTTGGAGAGGTCCTTCTTCTTCTGCTTCTCCTGCTTTCCCTCAGATGCTAGGGCAACATCCTCCTCTTCCTCCTTCTTGACTATGACCCCCTTGCCGCTGCTTCCCACCTTGGTCAGCCTTCTTATCTCTTCTTGGCGAAGAGTCACCTACAGTTCCTCCCAATCTGGAAGGGTTGACCTGCCTAGTACGCTTTGGACAAACACCTCGCAGTCTTCTGAGACTGCGTTCAGGGCTGTCCTCACCATCAATTCTTTATCCGGCGTGGCCCCTATAGAAGTCAGCTGATCCCGGATCTCCTTCAATTGACCGAGGAAGGTGTCGATCTGTTCTCCCTTCTGCATCTGGTATGACCGCAGCTAATTTTCTAGTAGCATCTTCCTCTACACGAAAGTATGCTAATATAATTTCGTCAGGGCCTCCCACATTGCATTTGCCGTTTCCTTTTCGACAATATGTGGTACTACATGGTCCTTGACCCTGTCAAGGATGATGCTCTTGGCCCTCGCCATTGCCTCCTTATACTCCCTGTTCTCAACCGGGTCGACTAGGATTGTTATCATTTTCAAGGCGAAGTCCTAGAGACGATATATGTCTAGAACGAACAAGATTCTGGCCTTCCAGACCACGAAGTTTGAGGCTCCGTCCAGTCTGTCTTGGTCTCTTACCCCGTTCACAACCGTTTTACTGTTCCTCTACTTCCCTCCTGGAAGTTCTCGGTATGACTCCCTCTGAGCCTCGATTTCCCTCTTGGAAACGCCTCTGCCAATGTCGAGATGCCCCCACTCCGATCGTTAGCGTAGTTGCACCACTGATCCGGATTTCTTTGCTAAAAATCCTCGGTAGCAACTCCCTCCAACTTGGTCTTGCCCTGTTAGGTACTGTTCTGACCACAATACCCCACCGGCTTCACTCTGCAACTTACCCACAACCTCCTATGCCTCAGCAAATTGAAGGTTAGAGCTTCTAGGCTCTGCGCAATCTCGACACCAACAAAATCCGCACCTCCTGGCTACAGGCGTCAATATTTTCTAACTGAGAAAGATGATCGGGCACTATGTAGGTCAGGTCTGCTCCCTTCTGCCACTGTGTTGATCCTCCTCCTAGCTCAAACTTGATGACATAGGCACTGTGTCACCCCTTCCTTGTTGCTTTTCTGCTAGGAACAACTTATGTCACTCGAGACAACTGTTTTTGCTGCTACTGCTCTGCTCGGCTGATGCCCTTAGTTCTCCTGTGATCTGCGACCACCATCTAATACCATGTTGGAATTCTAACTATTATAAATCCTTCATGTACTTTTTGATTTATTTCTGCCTACTTGTTCTATTTAATTAACAAGTTATTTACCATGTAAATACTTAAAATAAATACAAGTACATGCTCAACACATTATAGATCATCAACTGAAGGAAAAAAGCAAGCACACAAGTGACACTGTTGTTTTTGGACCAATGTCCCCAGAAAAACCCAATGCGGGAAAACCGGTGTAGCTATCTGAAGGTTTTATTATTAAGCAGTTTCAGAATACAATCTAGGTGCCAAACCGGCTCACCCAACAGAGAATGATCTCGGCAGCGGTACCCCTCAGTCGGAGACAAATATTTCGGCTAAAACCCCGAATGAACAATCCCACAACTCTCAACTCTAATCTGCCCAACGAATTCTCCAGTGTTTACCTCTAGGGACTATGTTAGCCTCTCTCCCCCAACGTCAGCCCAACGTCACCCCAATTCGCCCTAGGTCAGCCTCTGGAGGCAATGCGTCAGCCTCTAGAGCCTCTGCGTCACCGACGCTGGCTCTCTCTGGCATTGCGCAACTCCTAGCTGGCTCTGCATGGGCCCTGACTGGCTCTGCGTGGCCTCTAGCTGGCTCTGCGTCCCTCTCTGCCGGCTTCTGCGCTGATGCTCCTGGTACCCTCTCTGCCTCTCTGCTTCTGTATTCACTGCCCCTCAGCTGCAACTCTGATCACTCCTTCGATTTCTTCAGTAAGCCCTGCCTCAGAAAATCGAATTCTTGATCAACTCGGTGTGTTCTTCAAGTGACCCTCAAGCTTCCTCTTATAATTTTCTCATTGACAATTCAACGGCCGAGATTAAGTCCCTAATCAATGGCTAAGATTAACTCTGGCTTGATCCATGACTTTTAGACCCTTCTAACACAGTTTTATATTAATTCACATTAATATTTTAATTTTCCTAAGTTTAGACTTAGGGACTCCATTAAAAATATTAATTATTTTAATATCTCCCAAACTGTTTAAAATCTGCCCAAACCATTTATGGGTATTGGAGATTTCATGTGCTTTAGCCTCTCCACCAATTTTTGTGGCTACAACACATCCGATGCTACCCATAGTGAATCAAGTCTTGAATCTTGAGTCCTGTCCTAGTCTCAACTCTCAAGAGTCAAAATATCAACAAAAAATATAATAAATGTATATCATGAGTCATCTACATGTCATAAAGTAATCAGTCACTGAAATCCTCTGCCCCTTTTACGGGAATAGAGAGTGGCTTTGCCTTTTCCTCTAGAGCAAGAAGACCATGCCCCTGATGCTACAAATGGACTCTGTCATCCTCTAGAAGCCAATAAAAGAGGTGGCCTGTGTCCTCTGTTGCTGCCCATCCTAGATGGTGTCACTTCCTCCTCCTCATCCTCCTGCTCTGCCTCTTGACCTTGCTCCTCATCCTCCTCCTCCTCTACCTCTGGCTCTCCCTCCCCTGCAACTGCACTACCTCCTCTGCCACTAGTGCCTCTAGATACACATCTAACTAGTTAGGGATCGAGTCCATGGCCGACCTCTCTGTCTCGACCCTATCAATATTGTCCAATTAGATGGCTTCCACATTAGGATTTTTCTGAAGTTGTCTCACCCATAATCGAAGATTGTAGTAGACATAGACCATGTTATTGAGGCGTTGGGACTCCAATCTGTATTAGGGTCATAGATTGTAAATTAGCATTTAGAAAATTTAAATATTAAAAACCATAAAATGAATTCAAAAATGTAATCTGATTTTTTTCTTACTTGTTGCGCTTTTCACTGTGTATTTTGTCAAATACACTCCAGTTGTGCTCACACCCAGAGGAACTGCATGTTTGGCTGATCACTTGAATGGCAAGCTTTTGGAGATGGGGTACTCTGCCACCATAGCTTGTCCACCAAGCATCTACAAGCTAAAAGAAAAAATGAGAAACACAAAAAAAAGGTTGAACATTGAAATTCTAAACTTGAAGAAAATTATGAAGAGACAATGAATTATGAAATTTGAAAGTTGAAAGTTGAAACAAACTGAAGCTTACCTAGCACTTTGGTTGTCCTATTTTTAATAGCCATGGTAAAACCAAATGTACCACCTGCCATCTGTTGTAACGGCTACAAACACCCTCCAAAATTTTGGCTCGCATGCACATTTTGGAGCCTACCTTGGATCCTATGATCGATCGTTCTTGGTCACCTATTGGTAAGTTGATGATTTCAAGCTCCCCTCCTTGATCTTAAGAGTGGTTCATGTTCACATCTTTATGCAACATGTGTCATCTTGGGCATAGGGATTGTTGTTTGTCATGCAAAGGGAATGCTGTTTCGCTTCAAGGGAAATCTTGTGTGTAGGAGTTGTTTTCATTACATAGATATGTTTCACACTCACTTCATGCACTCTTGTCGCGAAGGTTGTTGCATCAAGAAAAGTATGTCTTATGCATTCTGGATTGTCTATGTTGTGTCACTAAATCTCCGTGTGCGATCACAATCGAGTGCTATCGCTGTTTACATCTGTGTCATTGATTTCAGACTTAGCCATTTCCTGAACAACCTAGCCTCATCTAGCTTTCTAGCACTGTGCACTTTGTTTCTGCAACCATCAAGCTTCCTTCCTTGCTTGCTGAAACCCCGCAGTGTGCAGAGACCCCAACATCCCTTGGCATCCAGAAACTGCGCAATGTTGTCCCTTAGCTGCCCAACCAACATTGCTCTCCAGAAATGCGAAGAGCAGTCCAATTGCCTTGCATTCAGAAATTGTGCAGAGGTGTCCTCCCAAGACCCCCATCCTGCAGCAGTGTCCTGTACCTCAAAATTGCGCAGTGTTGTCCAAGCTTCCCTGTTTGTCTTGCATGCAGAAACTGTGCAGATGGGCCTCCTAGGGCCTCATTCCAGCAACAACCACTGCCCATTGAAACAATGTTGATCTCTCTTAGTGACAATAGGAAAACGTGACATGTTGAGATCACTCCCAAGGAATTGAGGCGAAGGACCAAGAAGACTAAGTGATGGTAAGGGTCAGGACCGCATTCAAACTTCGTCGGATGCATGATCATCTAGAGGGTAAGTATGGTAAGTAAAGAACACCTTTCGAAGTACACCTCTTAGTTGAGTTTGTAGGACTGCTTGTCAGTGTCATATCATCATGCCTTCAGTAACACGCATGTGCGAAAACACAAAAGTCTTTTCAAGTGTTTCCTTTACATGTCTTGCTTCCTTTTCGCTTGTTTGACCAATTGTCGTCTTCAGCATGTTGATTGCTATGTCATGCTTGCGACCTTGTTTTGGTGATGTTGAAGGTTTGTGTACGAGTTGTGTTCGCTATGTAAACATCTATCACACTCACACACGATGTTGTAGCATTGTTGCGCAAGTGTTGTCACGGTTGTCCGAAGGTCTATTTGAAGTGTCACATTTGTTGTTTTCACCATTCGACAGTCCTGCAGTCAGTTGCACTGAGACGGGTTGAATTGTTGGTTTTGTTGATTTAGGGTAGCATCGGATGTGCTCTAGCCATGAAAATTGGTGGAGAGGCTAAATCACATGAGATCTCCAAGACACAAAAATCGTTTTGGAAAATTTGATCCGAATGAAGAGGTATTAAAATAATTAATATTTTTAATGAGTTCCTAAGTCTCAACTTAGGAAAATAAAATATTAATGGGTATTAATAAAGATAAGGATGAGAAGCTTTTAAAAGATAAGGATCAAGTCTATTTTAATCTTAGCCGTTGATTAGGGACTTAATCTCGGCCGTTGATTCATCAACAGGAAAAGTATAAGAGAAGACTTGAGGCTCAGTTGGAGATGCACTGAGGAGACTAGTCAGTTCAATTTTTGGAGCGGGGCTTGCTGAGAAATTCGAACTAGAAGACTGGATTGCAGCAAGAGGTAGCGAGTACATAACAAAGAGGCAGGGACAGGGTTGGAGGACTAGCGCAAAGATCACAGAGGCAGACGTAGAGCCACTCAGAAAGACGCAGAGGCAGTTGGACTGCGTAGTGACTGGAGGGCCTGCGTGGGTGACGCAGAGAGGTCCAGTGCTGACGTAGTGAGGCAAAGTGTTGACATAGAGGGTCAGGGAGTTGTGTAGAGGCTCACTGGACTGACGCTGATCCTAGGGGAAACGCCGAAGAATTTATCTCTATTGGGTGAGCCAGTTTGGCACCCTAGTTGTACTCAAGAAACGCTGATTAATAAAATCTTCCTCTGCTGCAACAATTTTTCCGGGGACAATTGTCCAAAATAACTGTGTTGATGTGTTCGATTCTTGTGCATGTATTTGTTTCTGTATAGTGTGATTTCTGTAGTAGAATTTATTTTAATATTTACTGAAGGGATTTCGTAAATAACTTATTGGAAAATAAGTAGGTAAAATAAATCAGTTGTTGCAGTATTAGAATTTTCACAGGTTTGAGGTGTCTTGTCGTCGAGTCATGTTGAGTGTGTGTTCGCAAGGTCATGTGTACATGAGTTCACTTGTTCACACACAACCATTTTTCCAAAAATTTGTCAACAAGACCACTCTCTATCAGCCGAACCTCCACTGAGCTGCATTGCGCAGTCTCAACCCTTAGTGCCCAGAACTACGCAAAGCTTGAGGCTGCTCTCTAGGCAGTCTGCACTGCGCAACCCTGGAATCAACCTGGCTTACTGTCGCCTAGAATAGTTTCCCAAGAAGCTACCTCAATCTGCGCTTCCTACAAGCCTATCCATCAAGCCTCCCACTGGTCAATCAGAGAATTTGACTAGGTAGTAACCCCGGGCTTCACTCCCAAAAACTGCGCAGAAGTTGTCAGCATGCCTGCCTTCGCTGACTGAAGAAATTGTGCAGACATGAGGGACAAGCACCCGTTGCTTGTCACGACACTGTCTTTGGAAATTGCGCACTTTTGTCAGTTAGTCCCCCTGCCGACCTGCTTGCCACTCCTCCTGAAAATTGCGCAGTTTTCTTGGACAGTCCATCTGCTGTCGTGGACCCCACTTAGCCTGGAAACTGGGCAAACATGTCCTGCATGATTGGCTCCCATATTTGTGTAGTTTTGGCCAGCAAGCTCCCGTAGCTCGCTCCCAGCGTCCTTTGAAAATATGTGTAGTTTTCACTGCTAGTGCCTCTTGTTGCCGCACTACCTTCCCTGGAAAAATTGCACAGTTCTACCTCCTAGCTGAGCCAGATCCCACAGATGTCACTACTGTCTCGGACTGCTCAACCCAACCTCTCAGTGACCTCTGCGCAATTTTTCTCGATACTGCCCTGGACCTCTGTGCAATTTTTCTTGATACTGCCCCGGAGTCTCACATACTGGCCTGACATGTGCTCTGCGCTGTTTTAGAGCCATGTCCTCTCTCCCAGTCACCTGCACCCGGAAGCAATAGATGATGCATCAGGGTAGACTAGGGGATTTTTGGATTTGATGTCGTCTCGTCATGAGTGATTGCAGAAACAGGTACATGGATGAGACATGGCGCGACGACGAACAAGATGAACAAGGAGCGCATGCTAGAAGACTTGCTCGTGGTTGGACGAACACACGAAGCATACCAAGTAACAAACGAAGGAGACACATGCACATGCATGAACCATCAAGTGAACACCAAGACCATTGGAGACTCTGCTTACTTTGCCATGCAGAGGTGAAGCTTTGGTACACCACAGGCACACTCATCACTCAATAGCACAACAACTTGACACGAACAACACAACCAACATGTGCATACCAGCAGTGTCATGTCAAGTTGTGTCATGAGTCGCCTCGGCCACATCACTACTTTGGTCATAACTGTGTAATCAATGTAATGTAACGTGGAAGTCCAAGAGACCCACAGATGAAGTCAAAGAGTCATGTAAGTCAAACAGTCATGAGGGAAGTCGAACAGTCACAAGGGTAAGTTTCACCCTTGGCTATATATACGCCTCATTTGTACATGCAAAAGACTTTCATCTTGGCTCGTCCCACATAGCCTTGAGAGTCTATAGTCTTTTCTTTGAGGAGTGAGCAATGGCTCCAACGCCCTGCTATCGGGGTTAGTGATGTATGGTGTATAGATGTGTCTTGGAACCTTTGCTTAATTTAGAAGCCTGTTAACTGGCTAGCACATTTTCATACATGTATTATATTAGTTTGTAAGACTATTCTTTAGACGCTTGTAATGCATGTGGTTTTAACCTGTACTAAGATAGTTGAACTATTTTGGTTGTTTTAGTACATATGTTGTTGGAAATGTGTTGTATCAGTTGTTAACACAGTCTCGCTCGTGTGGATTGTTAGCACTCTAGGGAACTCTCCTAGGTTGTAGCTCGGAGATGCCTAGTAACATATAAATCTTCAATATCGTTCTCTGAACTATTGGAATGGA
>APFE031353815.1:0-11647 GCA_000404065.3 Pinus taeda | reverse complement strand
GTTAGCTACCTCGTTTTTAACTCATTTTCAGTTGCCAGTTAGATATGACAATGGCACGGAGCTATTAACTTCGTTAAAACAGGCGACGTCCACTCACATCTCAGATCATATCCATGAATGGAGACGTCGACGGTGTTTAGTAAAGGTTTATATCCCGGATCAAATCTTAACTGAGTGGTTTGTAAAATCCTTGTTTCCTAAGATCACTGAAGATGTAGCTAAAGCCAGAGTAGTTACTGAAGAGCAATTCATTGCTCAAGCGCAGTACCTTGACTTAGTTTACACTCAGTTGGGTACGTTACACGAGAAGATCCCCAACCTACCTAGTCAAAATCAAATCGCTGCTGCTCCTTCGGGGTCTCATGTCATTGATGGTATGATTGGCACGGTGAATACTAAAAGTAAGAAGAAATCTTCTAAGAATTCTTCTCCTATAATAACCTTGCCAGATTCCCCGACAGGAGAATCTTCTGCGGAACTTTCCACCGATATTCACGTTGTAGAATATTCTACAACTAAACCTAAAAACGGTGGTAATAAGAAAGGGAAGAAGAAGAAGGATAAAGACAAAAATCCAAAAGAGAAACCTAAAAAAGCGGAACCCTCTGAAGAAAAGCGCAAACCTCGTTATCCGTGTCTCATTTGTGATGAAGACCATTATACGAGAGACTGCCCTCATCAGGCGGAGGTTGCAAAAATCGTCAAAGGTTCCCAAACTCCTGCTGTCTTGAAGGATCCTTTTCCAGCTCAAGATAGTAAGATGATAGGTTCATCCTCTAGTCAAATGAAGAACCATCTTGATGATGTCTCAGTAAGGATTGTGACTCGATCACAAGATTATGGTAGTAAAAGTCCTGTTGATGGAAAAGAAGCAGAATCTTCTCAGTCCAATCCATCAACCTCAGCTCCCAGTTCCAATCCACTACAGATCGAGAAACCTAACCCGGACTTAGTAATCAAACCACCCACTAAGGGTGTTCTTCGAAGGTCTGCTTTTAATCCACATGCGAGAGCAGCTCAGAATTACAACATTGTTGAGGATTTAGCTGTTTCACCCTCAGCAATTTCGGCTTTGGAAGTGCTGCAATCATGTCCAGCACAGCGCAAATTACTTTTGTCGGCTATAGGAGCTGTTGACATTCAGGACCCGAACCTAATAATCTTTGATCTAGAAAATAGTGCACCTCGTCTCCCCCATCAAATGGCTATCCAGATTCCAGTGATAGTCAAAAACAGACCTGTTCATAGGACTGTGATTGACGAGGGAGCTTGCACGTGCATTATGTCGATACAGTGTTGGCGATCGCTTGGTTCTCCTTCACTCAATCAATCCCCGACAATTCTGAAGGCCTTTGATGGCCGTGGGTCTCATCCGTTTGGCATTTTACGGGATCTACCTAGAGGGGTTGAAGGAAAAACCGTTAATCTAGATGTGGAGGTGGTTGATGCCCCTCTAGATTACAACCTTCTCTTGGGTCGTAGTTGGTCTTACACTATGATAGCTGTTGTCTCATTGGTCTTTCGTCTTATCAAGTTCCCTCATAATGGAAAGATCGTAACTATAGACCAGTTGTCATACTTTTCATCCGACCCAGCCTCTGCTGAGAGTATTGAGCACGTTGGCAAAGCGACGATCCCTTATAGGGATGTTGGTGTAGGGTTAGTTAAAGATTCTAGTTTACTGGGCACTTTTCCTTTCCCTCCTATCAACGCATCGTCTTCTATTGCAACAATTCATATGATTTCATCAGGAACCATCGTTAATGATGATCCTTGGATCATTCCTTCTGAAACTGAGTTAGACTCATTTGGTACTCTTATGCCTTTGAGTCCGTATGAATTTACATATCAAACTGTGCAGTCGTTTTCCAACCCAATATCAACCAAAATTGACTTAATGAACGAAGTCCATGAAGACTCATTTTCAACATCAACCTCGGAACTAGAAGCGTTTTCCGAACTTGTTCAATACGATGAGAAAAATTGTGAAATCCTATGTGTTGATCAGTTACCATGGGAAGATCTACATCATAGATCTTCATTCTCACCCGAGAGCGATCATTTTGAAAATGATTTTTCATCAATATTTACAGCTGAATATGTTAAGGACGCTCAGAATCCAATGAAACATCCTAACTCTGAGTTAAATTTGGGAAATATTTCTAAAACCATTCCCCTTGACATTTTAGTTAAGCCTGGAATTACTGAAAACGTTCATATAGGTGCCTCTTGTATGAAAAATGAAATTAAAACATACAAGGCCCTATTTCAAGAATTCTGCGACGTGTTTGCCTCGTCCTATGAGGAAATGCCAGGAATCGATCCAGCAATCGTAATTCATGAAATTAAAACCTACCCGGACACTAAACCTGTTCGACAACGTTTACATCAGATTCACCCGAGAAAAGCCGCTGCGATTAAAGCAGAAGTTGAAAAACTATTAAAAGCAGGTTTCATTTATCTGATCCCGTTAACGGATTGGGTATCGAATATTGTTCCAGTGGATAAAAAGCAAGGGATAATAAGAATCTGTATCGACTATAGGGATATTAATCGAGCATGTCCAAAAGACAATTACCCTACGCCCTATATCGTTCAAATTATTGATGATTGTGCCGGCAGTGAAATTTTCTCCTTTATGGATGGTTTTTTGAGCTACAATCAAATCAATATTCTGCCTACCGATCAACCAAAAACGGCATTCATTTGTCCATGGGGGACATTTGCTTATTGCAAATTACCTTTTGGCCTTAAGAACGCCGGAGAAACTTTTCAAAGGGCTATGTCTTACGCTTTTCATGATATAAAACACATTGTGCAACCTTATGTTGATGACTTGCCTGCTCATTCCTTACATAGAGCTGATCACCTTATCCATTTACGAGCAATATTCATGAGGTGTAGGCATTATCGAATTCCGTTGAATCCCCACAAGTGCGTGTTTTGCATTGAAACGGGTCGATTACTGGGATTTGTAGTTTCAAAAGCCAGCATTCATGTCGATCCTTCGAAGGTCAAAGCTTTCATCAAATTACCTCCTCCTTCGAGTCTTCACCAACTCCAAAGTTTGCAAGGGAAAGCAAACTTTTTACGTCGATTTATCCCTAACTGCGTCGAGATTACAAAGGGTTTTACCCGGTTGTTGAAAAAAAGTGCTTCATTGTTTTGGGATGAGATAGCTCAAAAATCTTTTGATGCGTTAAAACATGCGTTGACCCATGCACCGTTGTTGCATCCTCCCAACTACAACCAGGACTACTACTTGTATCTCACCGCCTCCTATTCCACCATTGGAATGGTGTTAGTTCAGGAAGATGAATTCGATACGGAACATGTGATATATTACCTTAGTCCCACGTTGAATCCAACTGAGTTAAAATATTCACATGTGGAGAAGATGGCATTGGCAGCTGTTCAGGCTGTCCAACGATTTTGTCATTACATTTTATTACGCAAAACTACAGTAATTTCTGATTGCAACCCCATGATCTACATTTTGACCAAACAATTGTTGGGGGGCAAGTACTCCAAATGGATTGTCATCTTGCAGGAATTTGATTTGGAATTTGAAAAATCCAAGTCAAAGAAATCTTTAGTTTTCGTGGAACTTATGTGTGACTTTCCCCGTGTTGATTCTAAAACTGTGGTAGAAGAGCCCATTGTAGACGAATCCTTGTTTCTGATCAGCGCTTTAGATCCGTGGTATGGATATATCATCACTTATCTCCAAACCCAAACCTTTCAGCCCGATCTTTCACGATCCAATCGTAAAAAAGTCTGATTCCAATCCTAGCAATTCAAAATTATTGGGGATACTCTTTATCGCCTGGGGGCAGACTCTATTTTTTGACGTTGTTTGACTCATGAGGAAGCCGAAAGGGTCTTAAATGATTGTCACTCTGGAACGTGTGGCAGTCATATGTCTGGGTATGCCACTGGCCAAAAGATATTGTGCGCTGGCTATTTCTAGCCGTCTTTGTTTAAAGATTGTATTACTGCGGTCCGAAAATGCCACAATTGTCAAATTTTTGATCGAAAGATGTGCGCTCCACCTGCTCCTCTTCACCCTATAATTGCCATTGGTCCTTTTGCCAAATGGGTTATCGATTATATTACATGTAACCCTCACTCGGCCGGGGGGCATGCGTATATTATCCTTGCGGTAGATTATTTTACTAAGTGGGCCGAGGCGATGCCTACATTTGAGGCAGACAGCAAAACAACTGCAATTTTTGTATTCAATCATATAATTTCTAGGTTTGGTGTTCCACAAGCGATTATCACTGGCCATGGGCATCATTTTCGAAACATTATGATGACAGAACTTACAGACCAGCTTGGCTTGCGTCATGACAGTTCAACTCCTTATTATCCACAAGCTAATGGTTTGGCTGAAGCCATCAACAAAGTATTAGTCATCATGATCCGACGGATCATTGGGATTCATCGGTCAAACTGGCACAACATGTTATTCTCATTGTTGTGGGCATACCGAACTGCAGTCAAAACATCAACAGGGTTCACTCCATTCCAACTAGTTTATGGTTTGGAAGCCGTGCTACCTATTGAATGTGAAATCCCGTCATTACGAATGGCCATCGAATTACTTCCAGCCACTTCCGAAGAGGAAAGACGTTTATTATACTTTGCTCAGCTAGATGAGAATCGCCGTGATGCTGCATTAGCTATCGAATCTCATGCCAAATGTATTAAGGCTTAGTATGATCGAAATGTAACCGCTCGAATTTTTTCGGAAGGAGATTTAGTCCTTTTGTATGATCAAGCGAATGATAAATTGGGCGCTGGAAAATTCGTGCCTATCTGGCATGGTCCTTTTGTTGTCAAGCGGAAGCTAGCGAAAGGGGCCTATGAGTTGGTTGACTTTGACGGGGTCTCTTTAGGTAAACCCAGAAATGGTCTTTACCTGAAGAGATATTATGCTTAAATCGAGTGTGGAGATTTGTTAGTTAGGTTAGTTTTTCTTTTAGCTGGTGTGTTTTAGATTAAAGTGTGCTTAGCTTAGAGATTGATTTTTCCGTCGTTATTCCTACTTATCTTGGTTTTACGTTTGATGTCGCAGATGTCGACGCCTCTTCAAACATATATTGGTTACGTTGATGGCGCTTGTCGTAGTACACAAAATATTTCTTCCACGGCTTGGTTTATCTATTCACCCTCTAACGAGTTGGTATCTATACATGGGGTAAGCCTCGGTCAAACAACGAACAACATTGCAGAATATAGTGCAGTGGTGGAGTTATTATCTGAATCTATTTCATTTGGAATTCGGAGTTTGATAGTGAGGTTAGATTCTGAACTCGTTGTATTACAGCTTAATAGAGTATACGCCATTAGAAATCCAGTTTTATTAAGATTATTTTTGAGAGTGCGTCCCTTGGAACGTGAATTTGATTACATTGAATATCAGCATATTCCAAGATCTTTAAATACATTAGCAGATGCAATTGCTTCTCAAGTGTTAAGTAGACATGTGCGATAATCATACAAGTAAATTTAAAAACATTCCATAACATGTTTAACAAGACAAACCAGTAATAACGATATCATATATATATAGGAGTGTGTCAAAAAATACATCGTCCTCGATCATAGGTTGAAAAACACCTTATGGTCGGCAAAAATGATAGATACAAAAAGCAAAATGTCACATGTGACTACATAAGCGATCATCCCATCACTGGTGATGATCTCGATACGAAACCACTGCACGGGCCACCTTACAAAGGAACCTCCTAAAAGGTCCTGGGACTCCAATCACATAGTGCTGAAGCCGACGAGGAATGTCATCTATGCTAGTCTCAGGAATGTCCCCTGTCAAGCACTCTAGGTGACTCTCCAACTCAGCCAAGGTCTCTGCTGATTCGTCCTGTGGGGCTGGAGCTGGCACAAGTGGTTGCTTTCACTCGAAAGGCCGGAGAGTGGCTGGTCGCTGTGGACCCACATCTGCATTTTAAAAATTATTACTATAACTTTTGAGATGACATAAAAAATAATAAAAATTAACATTAGGAAAGTGTTGAAAATGATTACCTGAGTCATCCCACTGCTCTCCTGGACAAAGATCCATGTCTGGGTCTCCACGAAAGTCAATCCCAGCATAAGGAAAATCCTGGATAGAGAAAACCTGATGTTCCAACCATTGGAAGAACTCAGGTTTGAACCAGTTGACCTCGGTCCCCTCGTCAGGATGACGGGCCATGACTGCGACCCCATCGCATCAGTCTGGGCTCTCGAGGATGCCCAAATACAATTGTGAGGTGCTGCGGGATGAGCATAGGAATCCTCTCCAGGCCAAAGATGACGACTATAGCACCATAACCAAAAGTCTTTAGCCGTCCGTTGTTGGCCCTGGTCAATTGGCCCTTCACATTGGCCAACACAGCATCGCACCAGTTAAAAACGGTGCCCTGAAAGCAATCGACTGCCATACGCATCTGAGATCCAGTGGCAATGTGTAAAGCGGCAGCCCCACAAAGTCGAGTAACAGTGAATGCAATTACCTTCAGTTCAGGAAGGGTTATGTACTTTATGTCTATCCCTTTGTCTCTAGACTGCCTGTTGCAGTACTCTAATCGAAGGCTATCGACGGATTGGCCACCCGCCCTAGCCCTGAACAGGGTCAAGTCAACGCCTCTCTTAGGAAAACCGGTCAAAAAATATATGTCCGCTGACTCAATCTCGATCTGGTGGCCACCAATGAAGAATCACTGGTCCTGGACGTTCCACCTATCAACCATCCACTGCAAGAAATCCACCTGAGCCCTCATGCCAAGAATGGCCCAGTATTTGCAAAGTCTACACACCCTCAAAGCATTAAGCGAAGGTTGATGATTCCATGCGGAAACATCCACATCCTCGTGCTCTCGTTCTCTCCAATCTAGCATGATGTACTCCCTACATCAAACCAAAAGATCAATTAGAATGCTAGAAATGTTTTTCTTTGGTTAAATTTTGAGAATTTTTAGGTTAAAAACCCTCACGGCGGGGTACGCACCCTTCCTGTTGGACACAGTGCGTGGGGCCGCACTTTGTCCACATGGAAGGTGCGGAACCCGAGCTTTTTCCCAATGGACAAAAAGTCGGGGTCCGCAGGTTCGCAGTGGTGAGCCTGCGTACCCCGAGCGCGGGTTTTTCACCCAAAAACCCTCCTAAAAAACCAAATTGAAAAAATAAACAGATGAAAAACAAGAAGAGGATGATGTGGATTACCTGGTGAAGACGGCCTCCGATTCCGACGGTTGGATTTTCCGCAATCCTCTAGGGAAGTTTTTAGAGCAAAAGCACTATTTCCTCACCCAAATCACAAATAGTAATGAATGGTAAAAACCCCTTTTTATAAGTTTTTTGAGTAAATAAATTTCAAATTTGTTTATGTTTCACTTTAAAAAGGTATTATTACGACATTTTTATCTCTTTCAAATAGGTATGAGTAATGTTCTGTTTTGCAAGATAACAGGATTATTCAGGCGAAATCGATCATTTCAACCAGAGTCACCTTTTAAGCCTTTTCTGACTCCTAAAACATGAAAAGATTGCCGAGTTTTTCTTTTAAGCTCATTAAAATGGAATTAAAAGACGGTCGATTTACAGCTCTTTTTCGACCGTAAAAATATAAAAAGATCGCCGGATTTTTGTCCTTTCAAATTCGATATTGGTTATAAAACGACGTGTCCTTGGTCACTTTTTACTTTTTCGAATCAAAGACACTAATAACGAAAAGTACTCCTTGGTCGTAAAAGATCAAGCGGTTCTCTCAAGTATTATTTTATACTTTTTCGGGCTTGGGAGACACAAATTTACAAAAAAGTGAAGCCCTGGAGTCTTCTTAAGTTTTTTCAGATTCTCTAAAAATGTAAAACGTCGAGTTTCTCCTATACTGGACTCATTAAAATTCAACAGTAAAGGACCTATTCTATTACAAACAGGAACGGACCACTCCTTCTTAGGGTTCTAATTTAAACTAAGTTGGACTCACCCGAAGGGTGAGCTTATAATCAAGCATATGTTATCCTCCTCAAGCTTGTAAAAAATGAAGAGGTACTTGCCAGAAATGGTGGGGGAAAAGAGAGAAAAGTGAGCCTGTTTGTCATACTTTATAACCACTCTTGAACACGACACTTTATTCACCTGGGTTGGGAAATCCTTTACCTAATAGTTGATCAAACCATATTGAAAGTCTTCAACCGGTTTCTGGGTATTAACTTTGGGGCAATCCTCACCAAACCATCTGTCATGTCGTTATGTGTTCAAGAGCTCAGTGCAAATAAGCCATTCATCTGCAAAATGTCTATCATCCATCTTGATCATCCCTGAGTAAGTCCTTGCAACTAAATTTCTTCAACTTGACCTATGATTTCGTGTTGTGGGCTTGCCTACGACGGATCGCTTTCTATCGACTTCAACTCATTATCTAGAAAGATGATCTAGAAATCATCAGTACCTTGAGATCTGCATGCCTCAATGGCAGGTTTCTCGCCTTTGATGACATTTTACATCATTGAATTTCGATCAAAGGATTTCGTGACATGTTCGACATCAACACATCTTATCACATTTCATGGATTGTGCTGAGTACTTTGAGAGCCATTGCCATTATTGGTGGTTTCTCTCACGCTTGTTAACAGTTTACATCATTGATTGGTAATCAAGCAGTTTCTACCATCTTTGACTTCGACACATTCAATCGCATGGATAGAATCGTACTGTTTCGGGACGTAGAAATGAAGACCCTGGATCTAGTTTTCACCATCCAGGTTGCGAGGAATTTTGTATTCATTATATTATGGACTATTCATAAACCGATGGCTGCGTCCATACTGTGTCCACATGTGTCTATACTTATGACGTGTTACGAGATCATTCCTATACCAGAGCAGTAGTTAGTCTTCTAGTCAATTTTTAGTCTCTTAGTCAGTTTTTATCTAAGTATGGGAATGCCTACCTCAGCGATGATATGATCTCATATATATATTTTGCATTGAATGTTTTTACAGGTTCCAACCGAGCTCTCCACAAGATGATCCTCGAAATGATAAAGCACTTCACTCTTCCTATATGATAAATGAAAAAATCCTCATATATTATAGACTTCGCACTTTAGGGGGCAATCTGTTACACAAAAATGTCGTCACCTTGATTATTTGCAGTTGGTGTAGGCCTATCACCACCTATACCAGCTTCCCAAGCAAGTCTCAAACCTCAGCTCTTCAAAACAAGCTTTAGAAATGAGATAAAGACATCAAAAAAGCAATGTAACTATGGTTCCACACTTTCTCTTAATTTTGCCTGCGGGCCCGCACCTTTTGTTCAAGTTATCTGCGCACTTATATGCTTTGTATGTAAAGGGGAGGGTGCGTACCCCTGTAAAAGTCAAAAGGTGGAATTTTTATCTTAAAAAACTCATCTTGGGTTAATTCTAGAGTTTTCTAGAAGCATTTGTTACGTGGATTGTTCGCTCCAAGTGGTTCATGCATCCCATGAGAGGAGAAACTAATCCCTTGTTGAGAGGAGCTATCCCTTTGAAGGATGAGCTGATAACTGATCTCCATTGCACTATAAATTGAGGCATTGGGTCAGTGGCCAGGGAGGTTAGAAGCTAAACTTTTGAGGGTAAATGCTAGTGAAATCAAGACTTCTTATTTGAGCTTAAGAGGAGAGATCACATACCTTTTTGGCCCCATTAGGGAGTGAGTGAAGCTTGTCAAAGTAGAGGAGACTTCTTGTTGGACCCTGGAAGGAGCTTGTACAACGTCAAGGCAAAGGTTGTAAGGTTCTTTTGTTTTTAATTAATACAATCAAGCTCATTTTTCTCAACAAGTATCTTATGCTATTTGTTTCATGGACTCCTTGACTTTCATGTTAAATATGTTTGATAATATTGGATATTCAGGTTCTATTTAATCGTTTGCTTTGTTCGTGCTTGCAGGTTTGCGACGAAGGAACTTACTTGGATCAAAGGAGCGAAGGCATCTCCAAACTTGCGTTGGACATGAGGTAGGCCCTTAAACAAATTTGTTTGCCATTATTTATAAAGCGCATTTAGAGAAAGATAGTGTCTGGTTGGTTTGTTTGTCATTAGGTCTTCATTAGATTCTAGGAAGGTCTGTCTTGTCCGCAAGATCGACTAATTCTGCATGACAAAATGGCGACTCCACTGGGGAGGATTTTAGTTTTCCTCGTTTTTCTTTGACTTGAGAAACTTGTCTTTTTGTTTTTATTTTTATCTTGTTGTGTGTGGCTTTGGGTAGACTTGGTTGATTTATCTTTGTTTTTTCTTTTTCATTACTTTAGTTGAAGTCCGCTGCCTGTGCTTATATCACAGTGCGTACCTGTACGCACCTTGGTTTTGTGCACAGAGCATAGCCGCACCTGGGTAAGCTCTGCACCTGCGTACCCTGCTAAATTTTTGAAAATTTTGACTTTTGCTCTTTCAGTTAGTTTTGTTTTGTTTTTCTAGTGGTTATCCTCTGCCCATACCTACATGTGACTGGTTGAAATCTTTCCTTGGTTTAATTTCATTAGCATTAGGGTTTTAGGTGAAATTCCTAGAAGTTTTTCTTATTGGGTTTGTTTTTCGATTTGGTTGTGTAGTGGCTCTGAGCTTAGAGGCTGTAAAAACTTCAGATCACCTTAGTGTCTACCAGTCTTCTTGAGAGTCTAACCATTTGCGAAATCTCCCCTTGTTGAGAAATCCGCTTTGAGTTTTCTCTTTACAACTTCGATAAGCTTGTGATCGAAAGTGTGGATTTTCATTTTTAAAAAAGGAATACAAAATTGGTTGTTCTTGACTTATTTGTGATTCTGAACAAATTAGTCCTTGGTTGGCTTGTGACCAAGTAAAACATCCTCAAAAAGACTTTTTGTGAGATTTTTGCTTCAAATAGGGTTTTGTTAGTTTGTAGATCTTAAGTTTCCTTTATTCAATAGTTTTCTCAAAGATTTGCTTTATTTATAGTTTTAAATGTTTTTTAATAACAAATGAAAGGACTCTTTTGAAAAATCTTGTTCTTAGTAGCATTTGAGTTTTCGAATGAAAAGAGAAATTATTGTGGAAATAATTAGTTGTCTCGTTTTTGAGTGCATTGAAACGAATACTCTTCTTTTGATTTGATCGTTAAAGAAAGATTTGTGTTTTAAGTATTTGCATCCTCCAACTCTTTCTTAGCTAGAACTTCATTGAAGAGAAAAGATTAGTTAGTCATCTTAGGTGCATTTTTTGTAGTGATTTTGTGTCGAGTCTTTACACCATAAGTTTCATCTCCATCACCTTTTGACTTAATCAAAAACCACTAAAAATCACGCTTAATATAAAATCAATCTAGCAAATTTTTTGTTTATAGGGCTCTGATACACCAATATAGCTTAGGCTAGTATCTTGGAGTAGGGAGTAATTAACTCTCCAAGATAAATAAAACAAACAAGTAGCTTTATCTTGCGGTAGGAGAAATCCAATTGTTGCATTTATACTCTGGGAAAGCTCCTCTTAAAGGAGAAGCACGATATCGTGTCTAAACCAGTGTGGGAATCAATCCTTCCTCATTGGGAACGACGCCAGATATTCACGTATCACAAACGGTAAACCTCGGATTATTGTCGAGGAGCCTGGGGTCACTTGTTGGTAAACCTC
>APFE031353809.1:26244-70731 GCA_000404065.3 Pinus taeda | reverse complement strand
CAATCGGGTGTTAAGCCATGGATCAAGTGTCGGTAATACCGAGGAGAGAATGAACCATCAGATCACTACATATCGTGATTGTTCGATTGTAAGTTACAAAAGTACATAGTAAAGAAACACACTTTACCTAACTCTATACTAGAACAAGTTATACTTAACTATTTCCATGTGTCGGAATATCCTAACACAGAACTGACTGACACTAACAAAACGTAACCTCCTTTTATGGATTGGGAAAAATCTTGTCGTAACTTCCAATTTATATATAAAAATAATATTGTAGATATATTTTTTATTCGATTAATTAAATTATTAAGTAAACAATCCTTCTCCTAATTTCTGATCCAGTCAAAAGTAGTTGTTTCATTTTAGCCGTTGGAATGATTTGTCTCTCTATGTAATTCGTGGCCATGATATGATTCTTCATCTTGTCCCAACGATGAACCACACTCGCTGGTTCGAAATGTGTCAACAAATGAATCTTGATGTGATTATCTGTGAAAAAGATTTCTTAGAAACCATATGTGAGAGGTTTGAAAGTATAGTTTTATTGATTAATAAAAGCAATTAAAAAATGACAGAAATTCACGTATAATTTGGTGTGAGGATGTTGTTACAAGCATTATTGAATGTAAGGATTTTGTTAAATTATTTAACAAATTAGTTTTTTTAATAAAAAATTTAGATACAAATTTTTCATAGGTGGGAAAACTTATCATAACTGAGTTGTCAAACTAGTAGTGAGGACAACCATCTTTAGCTACTAACCGCAAATGCTGGCTGACTCATCATCGTTAATCAAGGAAAACCATGCCACCTAGAATAACCTGTTGGCGGTCCGTAAGGGGGCAGGGTTTCACTCTTGTGAGATGCCTTTGGGTCTTTGGTCGTTAACCTGTTTCCTTACGTTCGAGGAAGACAAGCTCTTAGCCAAGCAGAAGCAGTTTTAAGGCATACTCCATGCCCAATTTTTTACATAAAATTATATATAACTTACTTTATAATAATAATATATAATCTATTTTTATATCTTAAAAAATGACTAAATCATATATATTGGTGGACGATGTGCTTTCGACATCATTGATGTAATATCTATTATGTTAAATTATTTAACAATTAGTTTTTAATTATTATTTTTAGATAAAGTTATATATAATTAACTTATTAATAATATATAATTTATATTTTTATTTTTTATTTGTTTGCTAGATTGATTATGATTTGAAAAATTAATTTTTGGTTTAGAAACTATAACTGAGAGGAATTTTAGTTATTAAAATCACCTAGGGATCACATTTTACTTGTGTCATTTATTTTTTTTATTTTTTTTTTTTTTACAGAAACGGTTATGGATTATATTAACTGATTGGTCTAAATGCCAGATTTCAGATTACAATGAGAGGGAGCAGAGCCCAAATAATTTTGACAACTAGAAGTGCTATGGAGCTTGTGGTCAGCTTCCAGCTCTTTTTGGCTACAGCTATGGAATCGATTTCTATGATTTGCCCAAGCTTAAAAGTACAAACGAATTGTTTCAATAGCAAGCAGTAAAACATATCAACTGACTGATTATGGAATTGGATCCCATGTTTCGTCCCCGCTCTTATCATTGCCCCAACAGAGAGAAGGCCAACTTTATTAGCTTCAAGATCTGCTTCTTTGTTATTGTCTCTCAATACGTGGAAGTATTTCAGGTTTTCGAACAATTTCCCCAAACTTCTGATTCTATATATCAGTCTTGCCAATCTTAAGTCCCGAGGGGATGAGTTGGTCACCATGATTTTTATTATCACTTGAGAATCCCCAAAAATGTTTGCCTCCTTGATTTCCAAATTCAAGAGCAACTTAAGACCTTGGAAGAGGGCCAAAGCCTCAGCTTGAATGTTGGAGTTGATCCCCAGACCCCAAGAAAAGTTGTGGGTCGATATCCCTTCAGTGTTTTTGACAATTCCTCATGCCCCAAGCTTGCCAGGATTTCCCTTTGATGCCCCGTCAAAGAAGAGAGAGTGCACCTTTTGATTGGAGATCTAATCTTGAAAATCTTCATTATTTTCCCCCCTTATTTGCCAGTCTTTAGAAGGGGAGATATTTCTGGTAGCTTGATGAATTGCAGGTTTAGGGAGGCACCCCAAACAGTATCTAACTGATTTAGATTTGAAGAGTCTTTTTGATCTCCCAATCATTCTTTTAACTGGAATTTTATCTTAGCCGCTACCACCTTGACATCATGTTGTGTGTTTCTAAAAAATCTGCTGTTTCGCTCTAGCCAGATCTGCCAGCAACAGATTTTAGGAAGGGAAGACCAAGCCACTTTAATCACTTTGTTTTTGGGAGGAGGGTCGGGATAACTGTTCTACCAATTTGAAAAAAGATCAATTATGGAGATGGGAAGAACAAAATTGGGGTTCTAATAATCGATTAGCTCACTCCAAACTTGTACAGCGAAATTACAGTTTAATATGAGATGTGTGGCACATTCCACATTCTCTCTGCACAGGGGACACCTGGACGGGCCATGAAATCCACGTTTCTGCAATTTATCATCGGTGAGGATTTTCCTGTGGCATAAAAGCTAACAAAACATGCCAATTTTGGGCAGAGAGGAGAGGCACCAAATCGCATTCCAAGGAGCAGGGTTAGGAGGGACATGCGGTCTCAAAGAGAGTTTTGCAAAGCCTTGAGCTACGGTATAACCTGCTGACAGCGAACCCCAGCCACGCGAGTCTCTTCTGCGCACATGCGTGGGAGCAATACCGTTAAACATAGCACAAAGGCAGCTGCATTCCTAAAGAAGCTCCGGAGGCAATTCTATAAAATTCCAACCTGCCAAGCGCGTCCCATCCCACGTGGATATATCCCACAGAGTGGATTTTCCTGAAGCAGTCAACCAGCAACACAACGCATTCAAGGAGGAGCATTCACCAATCGAATCTTGGTCCATGATGCGATCAGTCCAAATATTTATATTCCTCCCATTTCCAGGAATCCAGTAAGCATTGGAGCGGATCAGGGGGGCGGCTTTGGAGCAAAGCCTTGCAAAGGGAGATACACCTTGGGGGTGAGGCCCATCCAAGCATCTAACTCTCTTGCCTTTGAAATATTTCCTCCATAGCGCTAATTGGGCCCAGCCAGGCTTGGGCGCAATAATTTTCCAGAGAAGTTTGGCTCCCATGGAAATGCTCTGAAGGGAAAGGTTCTTGAAGTTTAAACCCCCCTCCATTAGAGGGTTGGAGACAGTCTCCCTGTTAACAAGAGGGATTTTCCTCTCATTTTGTTTGCCTCCCTTCCAAAAGAAATTGCGTATGTGCTGGTCCATTTGCTGTAGAATGCCAATTGGAGCAAGGAGTACTGAGAACTGAAACAAAGGGAGATTGTAGAGCACAACTTTGATGAGAATTGACTTCGCAATATTAAGCCAGGTGAATCCCCATGCCTGGAGTTTGTTCTTGAATTTTTCCACTTGGGGGAGCCAATCCCTGTTGTAGGCCCACTTGAGGAAGATAGGGAGCCCAAGATACTTAAAAGAAGTCCAAGCTGAAGAGGCTGCGAATCCAAAACATCTGGCAATGGAACTAAGCAAGTTGGGTGTAGTATTCCAACAGTAAATGTGGCATTTCCCCTTGTTGAGACTACTTCCCGACACCATACAAAACTCATCAAGAGCTTCTTTAAATCTGTTGGCTGAGTGGATCGATGCAACCCCCAACAGTAAAGTATCATCTGCAAAAAGGGCGTGATTGATGCTTTTGACTCCTCTTACAATGCAAAGCCCTGAGATCTCCTGCTCTTGCATTTTCTTGTTTAGATGGAAACTGAGAACAGAGGCTTGGAGAACAAACAGAAGAGGAGAAAGTGGACAACCCTGCCTTAGTCCTCTTGAGGCTTTGAAAAAACCAGCAGCTCGGGGAGCAATCCATGGCTCTGAGATGCAGGCCCGGATCCAGTTTATAAAATTCTCCCCAAATCCAAACTTTTGCAAAACATTCAAGAGAAAACTGTGCCTAACACGATCAAAAGCATTTGCTAAGTCTAGTTTGATAGCCATAACTTTTTCCTTGCGCTGCTGGCTTGAAAGGATTTCCTCCTGAACTAATATGAATTTGTCCACTAGCTGTCTACCGTGAATAAAGCCCCCTTTGATTCTTTGGAATGATTTTGGGAAGAAGATATTTCAGCCTGTTAGCTATTACTTTGGTGATCAACTTGTAACTAGTGTTGCAAAGAGAGATGGGACGAAATCTGTTGAAGGAGCTGGCGCCTTTCTCCTTGGAGATGAGTGCAAGGAACGCAGAGTTTGTACTACCTCCAATTTTTTGACAGGCTTGGGATTTTTGGACCATTTTATAGAGATCTTTTTCCACAATATGCCAGCAGGATTGAAGAAATATGGCGGAGAATCCATCCGGTCCTGGGGCTTTGTCTGGGTCCATGGCAAAGGGAGCATTTTGACCTCAGCCTTGGTGACTTTAGCTTCTAGTTGGTGGTTCATCTTAGCAGAGATTGAAGGGGGAACCTAGTCTAGAAGACAATAATTCTGAACCAGATTCACATCCTCACTATACAAATTTTTGAAATGTAGAAATGCTGCTTGTTTGATGCTTGCAAAGTCCTTGTGATTGGTAGTATCTCCCTTGATTTCAGTAATGGAATTGAAGCATTTTTTGGCTTGAGCTTGCTCGTGAAAGAAAGAAGAATTTCTGTCTCCTGCTTTGAGCCAAAGGCAGTGAGACTTAATCCTCCAAAATTCTTCTTCAGCCAGGCAGGCTTTACGAAAGTGCTATTGGAGTTGGACCTCCTTTTCGAGGATTTCTCTGGTTACATATGCCTCTTTCGAAAGCAAATGATGTGCATCTAGCTGATTTTGGAGATTTTTCCTTTCAACTGCTGGATTAGGAAGGGTTTTGGCCCAACACTTTAGAGCAGATTTTGTTCTTCTGAGCTTTTCT
This sequence comes from Pinus taeda, assembly GCA_000404065.3. Classification (NCBI taxonomy): domain Eukaryota; kingdom Viridiplantae; phylum Streptophyta; class Pinopsida; order Pinales; family Pinaceae; genus Pinus; species Pinus taeda. The sequence goes on along the minus strand of APFE031353809.1, from coordinate 65,782 downwards.
TCCCACACATAGAATGGTGATCCATTGATTGGCTAAGACCAACTTTCCTTGACAATCTGCAAAAAATTGGGTTCCTTGACCTAGAGGGGGCTAAATCTGAAGGGGATGGGGCCAAGATTGGGATGGGCCCAGAGTTCAAGCTTGATAGGATTGTGATCAAATATGCTGCAAGAAAGGATTTGCATACTAGCGTCTAATCCAAGCAAAAGAAAGGAACTTTGGACAAAAAATCTATCCAGCCTTGCTGCAATATGTCCAGGGCCTACTCTTTTATTTGACCAAGTATACTTACCAGAAGAGGGCTTGATGTATAGCAGGTCCCAATCTTGCAGGAGATCCTCTGCCCATTCCCTTGCCAGATCTCGCACAATGCAACCTCCTCGCTTTTCTGAAGTGTGCAACATGAGATTTAGATCACTTGCAATAATGATGTTGTCTAGGTTCCCAAGGTCTGCTTGGCTTCTTATTGAGTCCCAACAGGCCTTTTTTCTCCAGCATTGACCGGTACATAAACATTGAAGAGACATAAGGATTCTTTAGTAACGAGATGTTGCATTTTTAGTAGCAGCTAGTGAGTATTTCAAGTCTCAGATACTAACGAAAACCTACTATCATTCCAAAGAGTGCCCAGCCCTCCAGAGGCTCCTCGGGCTAAGACAACTTTTGCTTTATTTTTACTTTAGATTTTTTTGCTTGTTTGGAGGAAGTCTGAGTCCTCCATCTTGGTCTCTTGGATAAGGAATATGTCTGGGGCTTCTATTCTTGTTAAGTTTCTTATGGCCTCTTCCTTGATTTTTCTCCCCATACCCCTACAATTCCAGGAGACTATTTTCATTATTTACCTTTGTTCTGCTGGGCTCCCTTGGAGCCTTGAGATTGGTTTCTCGCCATCTTCGACTTTTTTGCTAAAAACTTCTCCAGAGTTGGTTGGCTGCCCTGTAACTTATCCTTGTACGTTTCTTGTTCTCTTTTCTCCCGATCTGTTTTGCGACCTCTTGTGGATCTCCTTACAGAGGCTTGGGAGTCACTTATTTCTCCTTCCTCCTCCGAGTCTTCTGACTCTTAGTCCTCTTCCTCGACTTCGACAGGGAGTCCTTTTGAGCTTTTTGCAACACTTGCATCCTTGGAAAAGATAGGTAGGTTACCTTTATCTGGAGACACTGCCTTTTGGTCCACGACCTCTTGGGTGTCCTCTAGCTGCGAGCTTAGAGGATCAAACTTATTTTCTGGAACAGGCTTGGGCAGGATCTGCTGAGCAGAGGCTCGGTGAGGACCTTTGCCATTAGGGCCTCCCAGCTTTTGTGTCTTGTGAGAAGCTTTGGAGTGCTTGACTTGATTCCAGCTGTCCTCCTTCCCCTGCACAACCTCATTGTTGGACGAGTAGCCTTTGGTGAAGTGGCCATAGACATGGCATTTCCAGCATTTGAAGGGCAGCTGCTCATAGTCCAGTTTCTGCACATGCGTCCAGCTTCCAACATTGATTTTGATGGCCTCTGGCAGCCCCACCTCCAGATCTACTTCTACGCATATTCCGGCACAGTCATATTGGTCTTATTATTTGCTCGATCTATGAATTTCCCAAGGGCATTTCCAATGTGCATCAAAGAGTCCCAATTCCAGCAATGAACTGGGAGATTTGGGAGCCTAACCGACACCGGGACTGCTTTGGGCACGTCCACTGCTGGATCAAAGTCTGGAGTCCATTTATTTAGGTACAAATCCTAAGGGCCCATGAAGTAGGGGCCGTTTTGGAAGATCAAATCTTTGTCATCCTTTGAAGAGAATTCGAAGAGGAAGAATCCTCTCCCCAGAAAATAAGAGGTAACACTTTCTTTGATCAACAACACCCAGTTTCTATTGACCCAGCTCTCAGTGGTTTTGGGGGATGGACATAGCCCAGTGGACTGGTCGATGAGAGCTCACTCGGCCAAAGATAATGCAACCTGGATCGAGGTTTTTGGGGGAAGGGAGATCTCAGGTATATCATCCAATTTTTTGATGAATTTCACAACTTCTGAGTTCTTCTCCTTTGGAAGCCCTGCCAAGAGTCGATTAAAGGCCTCAGCAGACAAGGGTGGAGGAGGAGGGGGAGGCACCTGGGGAGTGCCCAGCACCTCCATGGGCGTGAGCCGTAGATTGGACGCGGACCTGTCACAAGCACAGACGCAGTAGCAGGCAACCCCAACGCGGCTCGCAAAAAAACTTACTTTCCGCCTTTATTATTAACTTGTGTCATGTTAATCCTTAACATAGTTTGATTTTTTGTATCCATGAAGTTTCAAACTGAAAACCTTCACATAAGGAGTGCTTTAACAAAAACACATTATTTTCGATTTTCAATTGTTCTATGACTTATATGTATATAAACTTATAGTTTCAATATTATGTTTCCCAACAAAATAATATTTTATCTAAATAAACTAAAGAAAATGTTTATAATATTTTTGTTTGTATACGATTAGATAGATTCAATGATAATGATGTTTAAATGGATTATATAAGCATCGGTCAGAAATTGAAGCACCACTAGCACTATAAATCTATATTTTCAACATTATTGTCTTGTGTGTATATAAATTTATATTTTAGATATTAATGTCCAAATAAAATAATATTTTTATCTAAATAAATTAAAAGAAAATGCTTATAATGTTTTTCTTATTTATACTAATTTATAGTTTAAATTAGATAGTTTCAATGACAATAATATCTAAATGAACTATATAAGCATGAGTCACAAATCAAAGCACCATGAAATCACTATTTGAAATATGTTTTAAATTTTCTCAATAAGGCACCATGTTTTGCAAAAAGAGTAATCTTCTCAAGGGATCAGCTTGTCCTGTGGATCCTTCTTCTTGAGACGCTTTGCCATGTTATCTTAACCCAACACATTTCATGATTGTATCCCAACAACATAATTTTTGGCTCAAATGACGATACCAAGGTCCACATAAGTGTCTAAAATAATAGTTGTAATCTAGCACTCACATATTGACCCTTGATGATAAGTGAGGTCTTACTTAAGGTGTATTCCCAAGACTAATGATCATGTGGGATTGCTAACAACTAATAGGTGTAACAAGAATATTAACAACTATAGCTTCAACCATAGTTATCTTCACTATTGATAGACAATCATTCATCATATATTATTAGCTAAACAACACAACATCGCAAGGATGCAATACATTGCAAAAAAACAAAAACATGCATTGTTTTTTCTGTAAGCTTGGCAGGACCTTATTCATTCATCAAAATGGGTAGAATATATCCATGATCAGGTAGTGAGGTGGCCTCAATCTGCCCAATATAAGCCAGATCTATTGGCCACTGTACTGCATTATAAGCCAACCAAAAGCTATATATCTCTAAGTATCCTTATCATGTCTAATATCTAAATATCTTTGTTAGATCTAAGACTTTTGTGATCCATAATGTAGAAATATGTCTTCGGGATTAATCACATTATTAGGATTTGGTCGATGTTTCGAACCAACTAATGTGGTTCATCCTCAGGACAAGGTGAGAAATCAATCGATTTGTAGGAATAAATAGCATGGATGCATCATTGCCCAGAGTTAGCCGTTACAAAATTAGTTACTAAGGTAAGAAAAATATTATTTATTAACTTTTGTCAAAATTTAGTTGTTATGAATAACTAAATCTAGAATATTATATATGTCAATGAATTTAATATTATTTATATAATTAGAAATTAAAATAATAGAGTTTAGTTAACACTAGTGCTAGAATACTAATCTAGAAAATTCTATTTCAAGATTTAATAATTTTTATATAATATTATAAATTAAATACTAAGAGTTTAGTTAAGAACTCGTTGTTAAGAATAACTAAACCTAGAAAATTCTATGCATGATTTAATAATTATTATATATATTAGTGACGGAGGGCCTATTCTACTAAATAGCTAGGTAGACTTAAAAAATAAAAATAAAACAAATAAGAAAACATCTGTTGTTCAACAAGGGAAATATATTTAAATAAATTAATAAAAATAAACATTTAAAAATAGATGAAAAAAATGGAAAAACAAATAAAAAAAAAAAAATGACTTAAAAAATAAAATATAAATAAATAACATGAAAAGTAAATAATAAGTAAAATAAGTAAATAAATAAATAAAAAATAAAAGAATCAGATAGAAATAAAGAGGAGAAAGGAGGAGAAGGGGAGGAGGAATCATGTTGAGAGAGCTGGAATCCAACTTTTACTCAATTTCCAACCATCATCCCTATTGAGATTTTTGGAATGTCTTTCGATCTCAATCGCTTCTCTAAGCTTCCTGTGGTGGAAGTGATCAACCCTAGCAATGACTTTGGACTCCTCAATGCAAACATGGTGTTTTGATTTCTCAACATGTTCTGCTAGGGCTGATGAGCGAGAGCGATTGTGCTTAATATCGGCAGCATGTTCATTGATTCTCTACTTAATAGACCTACCAATTTCTCTAATGTAGGGAATACCACATGAGCAGGGAACCAAGTAGACACCCTTCGTGTCCTTAAGGTCAATGGAGTCCTTAACAAATCTAAGAGAATTTTTAATGGTACTGAGAGGTTTGAACGAAGAAGAGACATTACTCTTCCTAAGGATATGGGCAATCTTGTCCGTGGTTCCTTAGATATACGGGAGATGAACCTTGGAGATAGGATCAACGCGAGTAGGTTTAACTCTTGGCACTTTGTAGGCCTTATGAAAGGCTTTGAGGGCTTGGGATCTGCTATGCCCATTAATTCTAAAAACTTCAAGAAGATGGGACTTCTCTTGTTCGGTGGCTATCATCAGAGATTATTAGAGCATAGGTAGCAAGAGTGCTTAGAACACCGAGTTTCTGCCCTGGAAAGTGATGAGAACTAGCATGGAGATATTGTTCCATGTGAGTTTTCTTACGAAAAACTTGGTGACAGATGGAACCATAATCCATCCTTGGAAGGAGAATGTTTAAAAAGGGAAGGCAACCATTCACCTCTACTTCCATTGTTAACATGATGGAGTCTAAAAGAGAGTTGAGGTTGTCAAGAAATAGGTCTAGCTTCTCTCGACCATGAGGCCAGATGACACAAGTATCATCAACAAGCCTCTTCCACTTTTTAGGGTGAAATTGAGCTAAGGCTAAGGCCTTGTTCTCAAAATATTCCATAAACAAGTCGGTGACAATAGGGGAAAGAGGGGAACCCATTGCAACACCGCATGTTTGCTCATAGAACTCACCTTGGAAACTAAAGAAAGTTGAGGTGAGGCAAAGGCCAACTAACTTGGCAGTGTCTTTGTCAGTGATGCAATTAATGACATCAATGGTCCCTTGGATGGGGATTTTGGTGTATAAGGATACAACGTCAAAACTAACCAGTAAATCTCCAGGTTCCAACTTGATACCCTTCTACTAAATAATATCAAAGTTTGTTTGTCCTGCATTGGTGCTTAACAAAAATAGAAAAGCATACTAGCCTAGACATACTACTAATCATCAGAAGAGTCTACAGGAGTTGGATCTTTCGCGCTCTAGGCAGGTAATTTCGTTTGAGGGAGACACATAATATGCTTTTCTATATGGTTGAGGCGACATTCTCTTGTTGAATCTGAAACTAGATAAGCTGAAATTATTTATGAATTTTTGGAAGAACATGGTCATTCTTGGTTGGAGCAGTTGCAGGAATGGACAGGGCTCTTGCTACAATGTTTTTCATGAGCCAATATAGGTAAACAATCTGTTTATACTAGGAGGATCAACCTCTTGTATGACCAGGGTCTGGAGCTAATTACAACCATTCCTTAATATCCAAATTTCCCTGAGTTTCTTGTCGGTTCATATTTGCTTCCCACCCAGAGATAAGCTGACGAATATGTGGTTGAGTACCTATCTAGTATGTATGGGCCACTTCATGAATGAGCCCAAAAGTTGTTCTACGGCCTCGGCCTTGAGAAGGACGTGGCTGGGGCTAAGTGCCACCATGTCGAGTCCCTGTACGACAACTCTAACCTCGATTCTCACCCAACCTGGTGCTTCTACTGGAGGAAAGTCGAGCCATAATGTTGCTTCTCTTACCACTATAATAAAACAAAGAACGAGATGGTAGCCCTCAAACCCTAACGCAGAGCCGGTTCTGAGGTGATGAACCCGGATCATGTACCTGGAAATAACACTTGAAGGTATAACACAGAAGAAATTCATAGAACTATGAGCTGTAAGCAAATAAAACAAATATTTTCCATTGTTTATGATATGGGTGAACTGACAAATGCTGACATCATCCATCCATGGCTCCCAGAGCCTTTGTAGAACCAAACACATAATCCATTCAGACATACAATTGTTCTGAGAATCTCCTCTCACTATAATGAGAAAACAAAGCAAAGAGCTATGAAATAAAACCCATGCCCCCATGCATAGAATACATAATGGATGTCAGAGCATTAACCCTCAGTGCAAACCCATCACAGAGAGAAGGATGCCATAAATAACACAGACAATTTGGCCGAACTAAAGTTCCCAAATAGAAAAACCAGCATATTCCTTCCATAAATTTTGGAATGTAAACATTCTACCCTGAAATATAGTTTTAGAGCCCCATTCCTCGCGAATAATCATACAGACATTAAACAAAGAAGGTAAAAGGGGAAAATCATAATATAGACATACTCGTAAACGTTGACCTCAGTGAAATGGATAGTGGTTGTTGAACCCAATCAACCCGCGTCAGAAAGAACATTCAAAATTGCACTGGAGACAACCTCTAGACTTGTTACCACAATGCTAACATTGCCTCTCGCTCTAAACCAACACTCAACAAAGAAATCCAGGCGGGCGATACCATACCTATCTCTCAAATCACCATAAATGTCTTGCATGTGTCTCGTCACCTTGCAAATATGGCAAGCATGTGAAGAGCAGAGTTAATGCCCTTGTCGTCCTTGTGCCTTGGCCTTCTAACCATATATGAGATATTGAGGAGTCCAATCTCCCGCCCTCACCCCAATCAGGGGGCAAAAACATGCATTGTTAGAAAACATTGCAACATAAATAAATATGTTATTATTGCCATAAATCATCCAAAAACCCCCAAAAAATGGAAGGGGTGTCATTCTGTTAATCTCAAACACCAACAAATGCATTATTACGTGATCATGTTGAAATTGACAACAAGAAATGCTAAACATAGAAATGCTATAAATAGCATCTTAGGTACTAGTGTTGGAAATAACAACAAGGAATGATAAAATAGAAATGCTAAAAATAACATTTCTTGATAGATTCCAATTTTAGTTAGTCCCTGAACTAAAATTGAGAATTAAAATTCGAATTTGATCTTAGCAGCCGTTTGAAAAATAATTAATTAATTCATCTTGAGTTAATTAGTTGTAGGAAATCAAACATGAAGTCTATGTGAAGACATGCAACAATTTCTCCTTTCATTGAGGAAGTTATCCCTTAATTAAAGCGATCAGGATGGGTTGTACTTTGAGTTGTAATTAGTTAGCTCAGTTAATTGAGTTAAGTCCAGTTAGATTAGTTCCAACAGTTTGTGGAATTAATTGTGAGTTCAGTTAGTTAATGCCTGCATGGATGTAACTACTGCACTTTAGATAACTGAATATTCTCTCATAATAACTCATGCATGTCAGTTCAGTCAGAGACCTAGTTGAGATCAGAGGAAGGTATAGTGTACTATCAGTTGGAGGATTTTTCCTATATAGGAAACTCATCCATGCAAAAGGAATTATCTCCTTCAGGTCTGCGTAGTTACTTTTGAGTTTAATGTGTTGTGTGAGAGGTAAATTCACACAGGTGGCAGCATTGCACCCCAGGAGAAACTGCGCAAGGAAATAGGAGGCTTGGAGGGCAGAGGAGAAGGTTTGTGAGAAGCCTTTGACTATCTATGAGTAGCAGTTGGATTGTACTGAGAACAGGATAGCTTGTGAGCTGATTCTTTATGTAATCTGAACATATTTCCACTTGTATGATAATACATATATCTGGGTTTTTAGCTGAGGCTTTCCCCATAGTATTCTTCTGTGTTCATGTGTGATTGATTTCTCATTCTCAGTTATATGTGTTCTATTTGATCTTGCTCATAATAGATTAAACTTCCGCAGATCTTGTCGTGTTATGTATGTTATATTAAACAATTTGACTCGATCCAATTACATATAAAAAATAAAATATAATAAATAATTAAAAAATTAGGTTAAATAGTTAATTTATTGTTGAAGTTTTTGGGCTCTGGGTTTTGAAACCATGATTTTGCCAATGCTATTCTTCTCTAGTGTAGCAAATGTTTAAAGGCAATAAATTCCTATTTTTTTATTTTTTTTTTTTTTTTTTTTTATTTTTTTTTATTTTTTTTTTTTTTTCCAGAGAGATTGCATTCGAATTATCTAAAAAGTGTGACAGGTTGTTAAGCTAATGTATACTATTAGTCAAAATTTAAATTCTAAGACTATCGTTATCAATTTTTTTAATAGGTAACTGCACAAATAACTTATGGAAGACTTGAGAATAGTATCGAATGCACAGGGAACATTAAGGCGATGATTCAAGCCTTTGAAGCCTATCATGATGTAATTGCTCTCAACTCCTCTTCATTTAAGGATATCAGTGAATCAAAAAATAACTATAAGTTGATTGCTTCCTTTCTAAGCAAACACATGTAATGAATATGTTGATCAATGAAAGGGAATTTGATATCATAATTTTTTATTTTATGGGTTGGGATGTATCTGTTTTGGTGGGTGTCCCTCATTTAAATGCAATGTTTACAATGAATCCTATGAATTTTCTAAATGAAAGGATGTTGAAAGGAACCTTCTTTGGAAACTATAAGCCTTGTTTAGATTTGCCATGCCTTGTAGATTTGTAGTTGAATAAGGTAAGAATTCAATTATTATGCAATGGTGCATTCATTTGTTTTGTTAGATTTCCTTGCTAGAAATTCCTCTGCCAAATAGTGGTCATAGATAGATATTTGGTGGTTTGTCAGTGTACACGACAACACCAATCTCTACCTGCCAGATGTAATTTAGGTTTTTAATAGATTCTTGATTTTTGTAGAAGCTTGAATTAGGTTGGAAGTAATTAAGTTCTTAAGTGATTATTCCTTGTTTCTTTGCAGATGCTCGAATTGGATAAATTTATTACCCATCATGTTTCTTTTGAGGATATCAAAAAGGCATTTGATTACATTTTTAAAGGATAAGGTTTGAGAAATGTTACTAAAGTGGCTAAGTAAACGAAGAAGCATTTGATTACGTGATTAAAGGGGAAAATTATTAGTTTTTGAATATTTGAAAATGTAAAATATGAAAATTTTTGGAATATCCTGGATATCAATCTTCATAAGTTATTTATTTTTTGAATTATTTTAAATATAATGAAATCTAAGAAGCAAGAGTGGTAGTTGCATAGCAGCATATCCCTCGCCTCTTTTGATAGTTACCTATATGCTGGCACAATTAAGGCAGTGTCAGGTCCACATCTTGTCCTTATGAAGACGACTCTTTGTACGTGGCAACACCTCCCATTTCTACAATCTGCTACCATGGATACTAGTTGCAAAGTGTTTTGCACTTGCTTGATTTGTTTACAACTAGTAAGCCTTAATATTTTTTTAATATGTGTTAATCCATGCCGCAAGAGGTTGAGTGAGTTTATGTGACATTTCGCCAAAATGTTGTTGTGAAACAGAGCAGTGTGCGAAGGTGCGGAAGTGGGGGAATAAAGATTAATACGTACATTCTGCAATCTCCTAGGATGCATATTAGTCGTGGAGCCCTCTAACACCTTTTTGATTTGTTTTCAAATAGTAAACCTTCTTGACACGAAAATGTTGTCGTGGAATGGGGCAATGTGTGGAATAAATGTGCGAAGGAGGAATGTGCGATGAGGTGCAGAAGTGGGGGAATAAAGGTTCCTCCACACATTATGCAATATGCTAGGATAGATACTAGCTGTAGAGCCCTCTACACCTTTTTCATTTGTTTGCAACTAGTAAGCCTTCTTGATTTATGTAAAACTAGTAGACCTTTTTATTTGTTTACAACTAGTAAGCCTTAATTATTTTTTAATATGCGCTAATATGCATTGTCAAAGGTTGATTGAGTTTATGTGACATTTTGCCAAAATTTTGTTGCAAATACGGGTAGTGTGTAGAGGGGGAATGTAAATGGAAGTGCGAAAGTGGGGGAATAGAGGTTCCTCCACATATTTTGCAATTTTCTAAGATGGATACTAGTTGTGGAGCCCTCTGCACCTTCTTGATTTGTTTGCAACTAGTAATGATTACACAATGTTTCAGAGTAACTGATATTAAGCACTTGAATGATGTTCTGATTATGCATCAATTTGCTGAATAAATGTCGAAAAAATTATATTTATCGGCAGGGTAGATTATGTTAATCGTACAACTAAGCCTTAATTAATATGTTAATATTGATTAATCCACATTGAAGGAGGTTGATATGTGTGGAGGGTGAATGTGTGCAGAGGTGTGGAAGTGAGGGAATAAATGTTCTCCCACACATATCCCTATTCCACACATCCTTCCAACCTTCTATGACAAATACTGGCTCCGCACACATATCTCTCTTTCGCACATCTTTCCAATTTGCTATAATGGATATTGGTTGCAGAGCCTTCTGCACCTTCTTGATTTGTTTACAACTAGTAAATGTTATCAAGCACTCGAAGAATGTCTTGATTACGCGTCAGTTCACCAAATAAATTCTGAAAATACATACGTTTACCGGGAGATGAGCTTTTGTTAATTGTAGGATTAAACCTTAAGTAAATTTTTAATATGTTGTTAAGCACTTGAACGATGTTCAGATTACACGTCGATTCACTTAACAAACATCGAAAAGACATATATTTACCGACAAGGAAGCTTTTGTTAATCGTACGATCAAGTCTTATTAATTTTTTAATATCCTCTAATCCACGTCAAGGGAGGTTGGTTGAGTCTATGTAACATTTCACCAAAACTTTACTATGAAACGAAGTAGTGTGTGGAAGAAGTGTACAGAGTGGGAATGTGTGCAAATGTGTGGAACTTAGGGAATAAAGGTTTTCCTACATATGTCACTGTTCTGCACATCCTTTCAGTATGTTACGAAGGGTACTGGATGAAGAGCCCTTTGCACCTTCTTGATTTGTTTACAACCAGTAAATGCTATTAAGCACTGGAACGATGTTTTGATTAGGCGTTGACTCACCAAATATATGTTGAAAATACATTTTGTAATATGGATGCATAAGAATTTTTTTATTTGTTTACAACCAATAATGGTTACACAATGTGTTAGAGTAAATGTTATTAAGCATTCGAACAATGTCTTGATTACGCATTGATTCATTGAATAAATGCTAAAACGCCTTACATTTAATGATAGTGGAGCTTTTATTAATAATAGGACTAAGCCTTAATAATAAAAAAATTCTTGATTTGTTTACAACCATTAATCATTACACAATGTGTCAGAGTAAATGTTATTAAACACTCATGTGATACCCTGAGTATGCGTTGATTAATTACCACTTGCAGTGTCACATCTCTTGTATTATTTGTATATGCATTTAAGAACTATATTTACATTTACGGACATGGTAGTTTTTGTTAATTGTAGAATTAAGCCTTAATTAATTTGTAAATAGACGTTAATCTACACTGCGATAGATTGATTAAGTTTATGCCATTCGGTGTGTCAAATACTATGGAAATTGACGCTTTGCACTTTTGAATTTACCCAAGTTTTTAGTTTAAGTTATGTTGTTGTTATTGACTGTGTTTTTTCATGCATCGTATTAAAAAGAGTTCATGTGTGTACATAAGAATTGTTATACGAGAAGGAGGTGTGTGGAACAATGACGTAGAGGGGGAATGTGTGTGGAGGTGTGGAAGTGGAGGAATAAGGTTCTCCCGCACATACCCCTCTTCCACATATCCTTTAGTCTACATGCTAAAAATCTAAAAGCTTCAAATTTAAACCTCTAACCTTTGACCTTCGATAAGAAAAACATATATTTTGAACCATTAAAATATAAATAATAAAAATCATTTGAATTTTTAGAAACATATTACAATATAAAAAATTAAAATGGTAATTCATTTGGCGTGAAAGGGCGTCTAATGAATTACTATTCTGTAGTGTAACTACTTAACACACTGCTTCAGTTTAGATTGGATTTCGATGTATATAACAATAATTAGTGTTATGCTTGTTACTAATCAGTATGCGAAAGTAACCATTTAAGGATATGCCTATCACAATTTCAGGAATATGTAGGACAAATACTTTGGAAGGAATAAATATTTTAAGTTCACATTGATAACTCATCGGAACTAAATCATCTTCCTTCACACGAAACAATTAATTTTTTTCCACAATCTCATGATGTGAATGCATTTTGTGTTTCTATATTCTATGGCCTAGTTTTTTAATTTTACTTTTAGAAAATGTTTTATTTCATGATGATCATGAATCGAATGTGAGTACGTTTGTTGGTACTCTTAAGTGTGAGAACACAATAGATTCCCCACCAAAGAAAACAACAATAAAAATATTGTCAAGTTTCACGAAATTGCATAAACGAGTGGAAAACAATGAGTTTTCTATCCAATGACTTACTTATACCATTTGATGGTGATGAGGATAATCAAATATAACAGATAATCTTTGCAATGAAAAATTGTTGCCTCAATGTTTTCCAGTGCTCAAGAACAATATATTCATACCGTTGGAACACTTGATGATTAAATATATTAGACCTAGTTGAAGGCTATATGTAACTAGTTCTTTACAACAATGCTTCTACATTATACTAATTGGAAGTTTTAATGGTACAAGTTTTATTTGTTGTGTGGGAAGAAGACATGTAGAAAAAGTATATAGAGGGTGAATGTATGTAGAGGTGCAAAGGTGCGGATGTTTATGGAAGGAGGGACATGTAGAAGGGATATATGCACCTTCCACAAAACACTTCTTGCATTCGATCTCGATTAAACATGGGAAAAGAAACATAGCCTAAATATGTATGCAACAAGTGTGTGGAGGTGGAAATTTTTAGATTTCCAATGCTATTTATATATAAACAAAGTGAACAATTATAGTCTTGCTCATTTGCTAATGTCTATAAGCCTACGTTACAAGTGCCTCCACTTTAAAAAAGCTTATTAACACTAGCATTAGTGAAAGTAAGGAATTTTCACAATAAGGCATGTGAAGAGTTGACGCATCTATGATTTACAAATTGTGCGAAGGGGAAAATGTGCACCAATGTGTGAAACTGGAAGAGACATCAACACCTTCTGCATCTCAGGAAATATTTTTTGGAATTCGACTAAATATTTTACACAAATGTCTTTGATTACTGGCCCAACTTCCTAGAGAGTCTCCTCTTCCCTACAAAGTTAAAATATGGTTGCAGCCATTTCTCAAGTAAGGGATGTACGTAATAAGACATATGTGAAGCTAAGGCATATATGAGTTTGTTGACGGTGCTGGACCCGCCAACATGTCAAGGGGATCTCCCCAGTAAGAAGTCCCAATTAGATCTCAGACCGATTGGTGTAGGAGTCCTAGAAGTGGGTCGTAAGGTAATGCCTTGACCACGATGTCGCACAAAGGCAAGTAAGATAACTCTGCCAATAGCAAGGGTGTGATTGATGCAGTGAGTCAAGGAATGAGTATGAGAGGTTCCAACACTTCAAAGGGAGAGGAAGGTGAAGGTGAGTTCCAAGTTGAAAGGGATTAGTCTTAACTCGGATAGGAGCACACAACACAAGGATGTGGCAGTCACAACATACAAGGTAAGATAACATGAACAACACTCACGGATTAGTTTAAGATGAGTGTGACATTTGATATAAGAAGGTTCAAAGAAAGGTCTGTTTGATGTCCAACATCGACACAGACGGTGACAACATTAACAACATATGAAACACATTAACAACAAGATTCACATAATTGCATACAAATCAGTTCATATACAAGTACGTAAGTTAAACAACATATATCATTAATACAACGAGAGCAATCCAACTATAGTAACAACATATGCATGAAAATGTGCTGGCTTTTATTATATAAAGAAGTGTAAGTCACAATCATACAATACACCATGTAAACCTGCTAGCCCCATCAGTGGAACGTTACAACCACTTCCGCCTGCTCCTCCAAGGAGATATACTAGCTTCGTGCAGTGGAGAGGCTAAGGTGCATTACAATGCTATCCAAGCCTTCTTCAAGATAGTCTTAATAGAAGCTTGGCTGACTAAAAGCCCTTATAATGAGTTATGAGGGACTATTTTTAACAAAGGGTGGGGTGACCCTTAACATTCCCCTTTGTGACAGTTCAACTACCCTCATGACTCTTCACCTACTCTATGACTGTTACATCCAACTTTTGACACTTGACTTACACTTGACATGACTCAACATTACAATGCACATGTACTCATGTGAGACAACATGACTTGAACAAGCCTTGCAAGACATCACTGACACTCGATCTATTGTGGTGAGACCAACTCTTTGACATGCTTGTGATGGTGAAGCTGGTGAGCCGATGCCAAGCTTGGTCATTTGTAATGGTGTGCATGCACCTCATGGTGACATCTTGCTGAAGTGAACCCTTGCCTCCGTTACAACCAGTCCATTAGTTTGGCCCCTTCATCCAACTCGTTTGCTAACATGCGCATGGTCTTCTTTGGGTACGGTTGAACTAGCAACACACTGATGCATAGTGTCCATGCTAATCTTCAAGTGTGTGTTGGTGGTCATGTGCATCAACTTGTCGAAGTGCATGTTTAGCCCCAGTTGGACTTGCTTCTTGTCTTTGCCTTGGTGAGTGTGTTGAATGGGTTGGATTGCATGCGTGCACTCAACAACATGCATGATGTTGGATCCTTTGCATTCAATCAACAATACTGCTCACCATGTTTTCTTTGTGTTAGCTGCTAGGATGGATCCTTAACTTGTATTGGCACAGTTTCATCCATGAGTGCATGTTGTGCCCACTGTTGTTTCTATTCCTGCCGCAACTCATTGGACTGTTTGTGCAGCATCATGTTCTCCTTGAGTTGCTGCTTCAACACATGTAACTCCTTCTTTTCCCATCTTCTACCTTCGCGTGATCTTCATGTCGTGCTGTCACTTCATAGCCTGAGTCTCGAAAGTTGCTTTCATCATCAGTGGATCTGGTTGATCTGCAACTTTTCTCCGCCTCTATGTTGTCAACAACCTTCCTCTTGCATTTGTTGCGTTTGCTGCATTCGGTATGCTGCCTTCAGCTGTTGTTCATGATGATGCTTGTTGTGATGCTGCTACTTGATGTCCTTGTCCACTAACAACTTGATTTCTTCGTGAGTAGGTAAGCCCATGGACACTTGACTGATTACATCCCCAAGCGTGCTCTAAACGATATATTCATATCTGCTCTCTTGGAAACCATTGTACCTATACTTCTGACAGGCAGATGAACACCTGTGATGCCTGGATACATGGCAACACTCATAGCAAGCAAATGTTAGTCGAAAACCAAAATGAACATGAGAACTGACTTGCAACATACCTGGGTGAATGATCATGAAGGTTGTGCAATTTCGACCAAGAAGTTGGGAGACCAACTGCCAAGACTACATAAAGAATAGTTCGGGCTGCTCGGAGAATGGTTGACTGCTGGAACTGAAAAATGCGCAATCCAGTTGGGTAGTTGGCTGCTAGGATTGCGAAATGAGCAATCCCAACTAGGAAGGACTACTGGCCCAGGGGCAGATTTGCACAAATTTTTGGGCCAAGCAACCACTGACCTCCATAAATGCTCAATTCAATCCAAGAGGCCAGTGTTGGGCCAAAATGTGCAAATCTGGAAAGGAAGGTGAGCCTTCCTTCTCTAGATTACACAATACAACCTTGGTGAAGGCAGAGACCGGGCCAAGGTTGGCCCGACTCGCCGATGGGAAACTGAAATCAAGTAAGCCAATGAAATGCATGGCGACACTAAGTGATAGCAGAAATGATAAACAATGTATGCAAAACATGTATGGAAGATTGAGCAAACAAATCAACATGCATGTGGGTGAGGTCATTCATCGGTTGGGCGAATATCTGTGCAAAGCAGTTTCATGCATGCAACAACAGTGAGATAGCAACGAAAATTGAAACAGATCTAGGACAAGCTAGAATATATGTAAACGACAACAGACATTCAAATAAATCAAGAAAATGACACTCACATAAGCGAATACACAAAAAGCGACATAAATGCAGCACAAGGAATGGGAAGCGAGCTTACCCCAAAACAGTTGAGCTAAATGTGCCGACTGGTCCTAGATGTGATGTGGGATGTCAAAGGTACAAGGTTGATGTGAGGAATGAGCTCTACAATGTTCGGTTGATGAGTTTTGATAACATCAAGGCTATGATGTGCATGCCACAAATCTAGTGGAAGCGACACTTGGAGGGAGGTTTCAGAATTACTCCTTGCATGTAACCTCCAACTGCTAAACATACATCCCTGAAACAAGGGATGCCTTTGCATGCTACCTTGGGAGAAGAAACCTATGCATGCAATTCTGTTTTGCTCGGTCCCGGAGGGAACCGGTCAACTCAACTACACATGCAAGCGACTACTCGACTGTTGGAGAAAAATGTGCATTTCTGACTGTAAGCTAGGTTGACTGCCCAAGGGGATTGTGCAATTTTTGGGTAGAGCAACTGGCTGCTGCCTAGATTTATGCAAATCCTGGGCTGAAGAACCTGTTGATGGAAAAAATTGCACAAATCCTACTGGGAGGGTTGACTGGCAGGATTGTGCAATCCCAGCAGGCTGTCAGTGGGAATTGCACAATTCCTAGAGGGAAGGTTGGTTTCCCTCTAGAAATGCGCAAATTTCACTGGGAAGTTGCTCAGCCTGTAACTGGACCAAGTCCGGGTGAGCAGCCTGTGAAGGTAAGATACCGAATTGTGATCGATAGGCTGCCTTTGAGCAAGAAAGACACTGAAGCTTGAGGACTTGACGAAGCAAGGCAAACTATTGTGAAGGTTGGTAGGGAGGCTCCAAAATAGGTTAAGGTAAAATTTTGGAGGGTGGTTGTAGCCGCCACAGCAGAGTTAAATATTGTCAAACCAAGGTGTGTGTAGGGATAAAGTGCATATGAAAACAACACATATTGCATGTGTGATGACAAAAAGGTAAGTTCCACAACCTTGTAGAAATTGAAACCAATATGATATAATCAAGTTACAATCGAGTTCCATAAAAGTGTTGTGTGTAATGAAAATGTGCAAAGGGAGAATGTGTGTTGAGGTGCAGAACTTGTGCATATGCGAAACAAGTGTTCAACGAGATATAGGTGCACTGAAGAAGTGTGTGGAGATGAAAATGTGTGTGAGTATGCATAAGTGAGTATGTGTAGCAAACAGAAAGGGTTATGCCACACAAGGATGTGTCGTGTCAAATACTATGCGAAATCAAGTCATGTGACTAGGTAAATTCTATGCGAAAATAAATAATGTACAGGAATAAAGCATGTGCCAACTTAAAGGAATAACCATCATTTGACCCCTTCCACAATTGCAGAAGCATAAAGGAATTTAGTCTTACACCTAATTAATGCATGCAACACAAACAAGGATTTGAAAGTAGTAAAATCAATTCAAATTGACATTAATTACTTAATTACAAAAATTTAGATCATTTTGATCAATAACAAAACATTAGATATAATATAAAATCTCAAAGAATATCCTGTAAAACTTATGCAAGACAATATCTCAAAGCTCTTCGCAAAATTGGTGAATAAGCTCATAATTGGAACAAAGTAATTAGTCTTTGTGCTTGAGAAGTCTTGAACAGTGATCGACACAATTATAGTAACAAGAACTCTGTCCATATTCAAATGTCAATCATCATAGATATGATTAAAATAAGACTATAAATGGAACAAATATATGAGATCCAAAACTATTGTTTAACGTTCATTTTCATTCTGATCAATAACATATTATTAGATATAATATAAAATCCCAAATCATATCCTATAAAACTTATGCAAAACATTATCTTAGAATTCCACAATATTGGTGAACAAACTCAGAATTGGAACAGAGTAATCAATCTTTGTGCTTGAGAAGTCTTGAACAATAACCAACACAATTACAGAAATAAGAATTATATCTAGATTTAAATGTCAATCATCATAGTTATGATTAAAATAAATACTACAAATGGAACATATATCTGAGATCCAAAACTGTTGTCGAACATTCATTTACATTTTGATCAATAACAAAACATTAGGTATAATATAAAAGCTCAAAGCATATCCTCACAAACTTGTACAAAATATTATCTCAAAATTCTCCACAAAATTGGTAACACTCTGAACTGGAACAGAGTAATCAGTTTGTGTTTGAGAAGTCTTAAATAGTAACTAATATAATTATAGTAAGAAGAACTATATCCATATTCAAATGCCAATCATCATAATTATGATTGAAATAAATATTACAGATAAAGTAGTGAGTTGAGATCCAAAACTGTTGTCGAACATTCATTTTTTATTGTGATCAATAACGAAACATTAGATATAATATAGAAGCTCAAAGAATATCCTAAAAAAATTATGTTCAACTAATTTTTTTAGCCAACAACATATAATTTAGACCTACGCAAGGTCTTATGCAAAACATTATCTTAGAATTCTTCACAAAATTGGTGAACAGACTTAGAATTAGAACAGAGTAATCACAATTGGAACCATAATTGAATATAGATTTCGCAACCCCTGATTTACGACAATCAATAAATATTTATTTATTTATTCTATTCTATTATTTATTTATTATTATTTTTTTTTTAATCCTGAAGGTTTCTTATTCTAGTAATGAGAATATTCTCAGACCTCAACCCAACAACTCATTCACCATGTCATTCTAGCATGTTCTCTCTTTAACTATCTGCTCCTACATTCCAAAAAATAACAATAATTGTTCTTTAATAAATGATAATTTATCCCTGAAACAAAGTTATTTTGGGAAAGGAAGGCATGTGTGGATGGAAAGGATTATGCAATTGAACTTACATTTAGATATTAAACAATTTTAAATGTTTTTGGTGCAAAGAATAATGTTTGATGCCCAAAGCACTCATCAAAATCCTGATACTGAATCAAAAAAGCAAATGCATTCGTCCGAGTGGGGATTAGGATTGGGTTCCCGTGAACCATAATGTGGAAAAGCTACCCTGCAAGGAAAAACAATAAACCACATCTAGGAATTAGCTTAGATCATGATAACACAACCGACAAACTTGAATAATTAAACACTTGTAAACATAAAAACGATTGTTCCAATATTTAAGAACACTCACAATATGTGAAATCATAGACCGTGATTATTTGTATGTCAGTTGTCTTTCGGATTCATGATTTATTGAAGAAATTTCTTCATCGAAATTTGAATGAAATCTTTCATCATAGGGATTACAATCTCCATTTTGACACATTCATTGAATATCTCCTCCTCAATTTTTCTAACCTCTTCTTGCAATTGCGCAGCTAAGACAAACTTATATTCATTAAAACTAATAAAATTAATTAGCCACTTGCTAAATTCCTTTGTAGTCAAATCACTTATATTATCAAACTCAGTTGCCTTTGACCATTTTAGCTTCTCCAATTTAGTCATTAGCATCTCTTTCAAAATTAATCCAAAGTCACAAGTGATGCACAAACTGTTTAGATCCCAAATGATCTCTAGCACCTTGAGAAAGGCATCACCTCTTCTATTGTTTATGTTTTCACATTCAAAAATGATGTTCTCTAGTGTCTTGGTTCTCTTGGATTGTTTAACTTTGACTTGCTTCATTCGATTGACATTTGGGAGTCCTTGTTTTTCTTTTTATTTAGATTAGAGGGTAGATCATTGTTTACGAAATATGTCTCTACCTCAACATCACTTTTAATCCACTAGACAAATGACTTAATTCTCTTTGCTAAATGCTATAGATTGAAAGCTGCTTGCCATGCATGTTCAATAATTCTCAGTCTCTCACAAATATTACTGATAATATATGATTTCACTACATTAAGGAGGTGAACGGGTTTATTAAATCTATGGGGTGTACCGGGGGTAGAAAAGTGCGAATGGTGGCGCTGATATTTCCAATGAAGTCATTAACAAATGACCTTGATTTTGAGCATCTTCTAGCTCTTTTATTCTTGCTTTAACTCTCAGGATTTTTGCAAAAAAGTTCGCTAACAGACTGTGCAAGTGTGTCACCAATAGCTCGATGCAATTTGATGAGCATCGTGGCTCCAACATCAGACACATCAACATCCATTTCTACTTTATCAATAACCTTTTTTATTATGAACCTTTACTTTTTCCATTCTCAAATTTTTACTGCCCCTGTCATAGTTTGCATTTTGCAATGTGACAGGGTGGTCATTGAATGTAGTGACTTATTCGGAAATCTACTCCATTATTTTATGATTTTATGCTTAACAAGCACTAAATCAATTAGGTGGTATAACACTATCAACTTCCATGT
This sequence comes from Pinus taeda, assembly GCA_000404065.3. Lineage (NCBI taxonomy): Eukaryota > Viridiplantae > Streptophyta > Pinopsida > Pinales > Pinaceae > Pinus > Pinus taeda. The sequence goes on along the minus strand of APFE031353809.1, from coordinate 45,210 downwards.
CCACAACTTGTTCAATGCTTCCTGTTTTGGGGGACTTTTGGATATGGTTGATTCAACCATGTGCGCTCTTTTTGGAGTGAATCTTTGAGGGGGCTCTTCGTCATCTCCACCACTTGATAGCCCACCATTGACCAGTCTTCCACTTGTAGTAGCGTTTCTCTACCTTTTAGTGAAAGATGAAATCAGAACAGTACTAGGAGTGCAAGGTGGAGATTGCTGCATAATATTTGTTTCTCTTTGCTTGTATTTTCCTTCTATGCTAACATTGGCTTCTTCAACAATTTCTTCAATATCCATTACTGACTCTTAATCTTTGCTTAATGCACTTTGAATGTCCTTGCTTTTCTATGTAATTCTTGTAAACAAGTTCCCATACCTAATTATACCTAGGTATGCACTAAATAAGCCTTCTATATCAAAGCCTTGAAGGGCTTCAACTTCACTTAAGTTAAAAGAATTTAAAGACTTATGAAATCATTCCATGTATCTCCTCTGTACAGGGAAATAATGTTGGATTTCATACTTTTGTGGTTAGTTTATGTTGAGCTAAATTTCAGAATATCCACAACAATGATCACATCTTGTCGAGTTTCGAATCCCAAAGGGGATCCATCATTAGGACTTATGAACTCATTCCATGTATCCCCTCCGTACAGGGAAATAATGTTGGATTTCAGACTTCTGTGGTTAGTTTCTATTGAGCTAAACTTCAGAATATCCACGGTAGTGATCATATTTTGTCGACGTTTATAATCACAAAGGGGATCCATAATTAGGACTTCTGAACTCATTCCATGTATCCCCTTTGTACAAGGAAATAACGTTGGATTTCAGACTTCTATGGTTAGTTTTTGTTGAGCTAAATTTTATAATATCCACAATAGTGATCATATTTTGTCAACATTTCGAATCCAAAGGGGATCCGTCATTAGGACTTATGAACTCATTCCATGTAGCCCCTCCGTACAGGGAAATAATGTTGGATATACTTCTGTGGTTAGTTTCTGTTGAGCTAAATTTCAGAATATCCACAGTAGTGATCATATTTTGTCGACGTTTCAAATCCCAAAGGAGATCCATCATTAGGACTTCTAAACTCATTCCATGTATCCCCTCCGTACAAGCAAAATATGTTTGATTTTAGACTTTTGTGGTTAGTTTTTGTTGACCTACTTTGGCAATTCTGAAATTTAGCTCAACAAAAACTAATCACAGAAGTCTAAAATCCAACATTATTTCCTTGTATGGAGGGGATACATGTAATGAGTTCATAAGTCCTAATGATGGATCCCCTTTGGGATTCGAAACATCGACAAAATAGGATCACTATTGTGGATATTTTGAAATTTAGCTCAACAGAAACTAACCATAGGAGTTTGAAATCCAACATTATTTCCCTCTATGGAGGGGATGCATGGAATGAGTTTAGAATTCTTAATGATGGATCCCCTTTGGGATTCGAAACATCGACAAAATATGATCACTACTGTGGATATTCTGAAATTTAGCTCAACGGAAATTGACCACAGAATTCTGAAATCCAACATTATTTCCCTATACAGAGGGGGTACATGGAATAAGTTCATAAGTCCTAATGATGGATCCCATTTGGGATTTGAAACGTTGAAAAAGTATGATCACTATTGTGGATATTCTGAAATTTAGCTCAACAGAAACTAACCACAGAAGTCTAAAATCTAACATTATTTCCCTGTACGGAGGGGATACATGGAATGAGTTCAGAAGTCTAAAATCCCAAATTATTTCATTGTATGCAGGGGATACATGGAATGAGTTCAAAATTCCTAATGATGGATCCATTTTGGGATTCGAAACGTTGACAAAATATGATCACTTTTGTGGATATTTTGAAATTCAGCTCAACATAAACTAACCACAGATGTCTAAATCCAACATTATTTCACTGTAGAGAGGGTATACATGGAATGCGTTGAGAATCCTAATGATGGATTCCTTTGGGATTCAAAACATCGAAAAAATATGATTGCTACTGTGGATATTCCGAAATTTAGCTCATAAAAAACTAACCACAAAAGTCTGAAATCAAATAGAATTTAAAGACTCTGCAAACTCTGTAATGTGAGTCAAATTCTTCACAATGACTTGTCCAACAATAAAAGGAAAAGGAATATTTTTTTCTTTTCTTTTTGTGTTCAAATATAACTAGCCAGTCATGGTATTGCGAGAAAACTTCAACAACAAACTACCTATCTATAAAAATATTTGGCAGCATCAGTGGCTTACCTTTAAATCCATAAATTTAATCTACTATATTACTTTCTTTTTCTTCATGCATACCTTTACCCCATAGGAAAACTTGGGCTTGCGCAACTATCGACGTGACTCTTATCCAATTATCATGTGAATGACTTGCTTTACAAAGACATCTTGGATTAGACAAAAGTTTAAAGAAGATTTGTGCTTCCACTGTATGGGATACAAGAACTAATTTGGTTCTTCATTAGGATTGAATTTAGTTTTACAACATAAGTCATGAAAGACATGGTAGGACATGAGGGTTATTATCATACACACCACCATAAAGAATATATTTCTATTGGACAAATTGAGTAACTGAAAAGCTAATTTATTGGAAATTAGATCAACCCAATCAAATAAACAATATTTTTTGTATGAGTGATAGAACAGATAGAGAATGGATTTTGGGACATTCACTGTAGTTTCTCGACCCATCAAGCGGGCACAAAGCCAACATAAGTCCCTAAATGACTGTCTACACAAATAAATATCTAGAAGGGAAATATCAGAAGAAACCTGGGAAGTTTGGGAAATGAATTCTCGAATAATGTTCCTCTCGCCAACTTGTGACTCCAGGAAACTATCTGCTTTTGACAATTTTAAGAACTTATTTGGTTCTAATAGATTGAATATACATTTGAATGCCTTGGGATTCAGAGGAATTGGGGTATTCTTCATTGTTAGCAAAATTGTTCTTGTACTTGAATCAAAATTATTTGCACACAAATAAACAATTTCTTTGAAATCAAATACTCTCCGAAAACATGTGACATTCGCCAATCCGGTAGTCCAAAAATTGTTGTTATTCTTCTCTTTCGTTGGTAGGTTCACATACCACTCATGCAATAGACCAATTAAAGTTATCGTTTATAAGAGCAAGTCAATTAATCATATTAGTCCAAATAACTTATTTCCTTCTGCTGCTAGCCATTTCCTTTTTGTACATAAAAATACTCTCTCAATCAATAACATTCTCAATGACGATTAATTATAGATTTCTTAATTCCCTATATAATCACCAATTATTACTATTTCACATGTGAAATCTGTTATACATGACACCCTCAATAGATAACAATTTAAGATACCAAACCTAGCATTTACGGGAAGTAGTGGAAATAAATCTTGAATACCAAAACCATCTTGTCCATTTACTACACACTTTGATCCTGCTTTAATATTGTTGATATATGCACCATAAGTGACAAAAAATTATAAATTAAAATAAATATGAATTCTTTGTGATCATGACAGTTAGCAAATAGGTTGTCAATAATAACTCTGAGTCAACAAGCGTGCAAGGACAACCACAAAGAAATATTGTGTAGAGACGTGGTCAACTACCTCTATTACGAAGTGACTTGATAGCTGAACTGGTCCCCACCATTATGTTGATGTCAGCTCACTCCATTTGAATTTAGGTTATAAAGAAGCTGCACCAAATTTAATTTATAAATAGCCTGACACATGACTTTGAAAACTAGCGCGGAAAGATGGTTGTCACAATGTGTTCAAGTCAATTGAGATATTTCACCCTTACTAAAAAATACATCGAATTTCTCAATGCTAATTACCCCAAAATAAATTTTAGTTGAAAAGTTAATCACATTAAAAAACAATTTAGGAATGTGTGGAAGAAGTGTTGTGCAAGATGGAAGTGTGCAAAAGAAATGTGTGAAGTGGCGAATATGTATGGAGGGAGGAAGATGACACTTGCACTATCGCACCTTTTGCACAACACTTCTGCATCTTCCATATCTCTTGCTGATGTGACAAGGAAGGGGATCCATAATCGATAAACTGTAACTGGGAATCAACTTAAGTCATGTTAACACAATTAATAAACCCAAATCATCAAATGCTAGAAAGAAAAAAAATAAATGCTTCAAGATTCAAGAATACTCACAACATAGAAAAACATGGACCAGGATTGTTGAGGCGTCAATTGTATTTTTCATTCATGATTTCTTGGAAGGTACATCCTCAACTTCCAATTGAGCCTGAATGGCATCTCCAACCTATGTTAATTGTTGATAACAAGAAACATCATATGCAAGGTACCCAAAACCTAAATTTCTGAACATATATGAGAATTAACAATGATCAAAATACGAAATACTATACAAAAATTTACTATGATACACTGAAGGATTCCCTGATTGCATTTATTATTGAAAATATTGAACCCTAATTTGTCGCCACCTCCTCACACCTGCATAATTTTTTTCCATCAATAGTGAATTAATAGTTTTTGCCAATAACTTTATGTTCAACATTTCATACTTGGTAACATAAGTGCTAAGATCGTATACACTCGAAAATTCAGAAATGTCGATGCAAAGAGAAACCTCCAAGACACATATATCATTTTCGAACCATTGAAAATTGCTTCATTCTCTTACCTATCAAGAGAATTGGCACTCATCAGAATATGAAATATTGAACAAAAAGTTACCATGATACATTGAAGGATTCCCTAATTACATTGATTATTGAAAATCCTTAACCCTAATATGTCTCTACCTGCTTGCAACTACATAATGATTTTCCATCAATAGTGAATTAACAGTTTATGTTGGTAGCTTTATGTTTAACATTTCATACTCTAATAAGTGCTAGCTCACCTTTATTTTTAGAAACTTGGGTTTTTTGGTACCTTCCATGCGATAGTTAGAGATGCCATTCACACACAATTGAAAAATGAAGATGTGATTTTATGTGACATGAGCTTTGCACATAAAGTTTATGTAAGGCAACATAACCTCGAAGAATTCTAGCACGTACAACAACCCTGTGCAAATTTGAGCTCGCCACATCATGCAAGGGCGTCTCAATGATGGGTTGATCTCACTCTATTTCTTCTGAACTTCCCTACGTTTCTTCCTCGAGAAACTTGTACATGTGATACCAAGAATAGATGCCCGTGTCTACCCTTGTAAAAACAACATCAAAGAATAGATTCACATTTGGATTTTTATTGTCTGAAACTTTCGTTGTTGGCTAATGAAGTCTGTTGTCAGTCACTGCTTTACAAGTTATTAGTTGCATAGAATGCATAAGAATAGTGAACTTGAAGCCATTTCTTAAGCCACAGAAGCTATCAGAGCTCAATTAGACCCTCTCCATTACACAGTGCTCAGAAATATTTTTCCAACTGTATATGGAAGTCGAAGAATGGACTTCTAGATCAGAAGATAGAGCAAATTTAAATTGCTTGTTTAAAGCCCAGAACACAAAGAGAAAAGACTTAACGAAGGATCTCATCGCAAACTCAATTGAAAATTTCAGCAGGCAAGAAGTATAGGAGGGGCAAGATTAGTGATCAGCCGATCGCTAATATCGTAAATCGGCAAGATTACGTCTAGGAAGAGTGGTTTATTGCATATCGGAGGTCAGGGGCCCCAAGTATAAAAAATCTCATAGATCAGTCATGTCAAAGTCTCGCATCCCGCAAGATCGCAGTCATGCGAGACCGGAAAATCAGCGATTGGCATGGTAGAGGGGTTCTAACTTAAAGAGCTTGCAATCTCGCCGATTTGCGATACAGTGTTAAATTGTCGGGAAGGGGCCGATTCTATTTAACAAAGGTGTTCAAGAAAAAACCAAGGTCAGGCAAGCCATTTTATCTCTCCTCGAGAGGGGCACGTGGTGGGATATTATTGGCCATTATAGCTGACATGGCAACTGACGTCATCAATGATGTGGCAGTATGGGTGACGCGTGGCCCGCATATTCGGTGTTTTCAAGGTCCTATGGGGGCATTTATGGGTGAAATGTGTCACCAATCACAAGGTGACACAAGGTAGTGATGATTTCACCCCCCACAGATCGACGATCAATAGTCGCATAGGTTAAAGCACTCCTACACCAAAGTCTCCCTGTCTTGTTATTGCGATATGTGTGGTTTTTCTTCCTGGATGCGATATTTCATGTGTTCCACCCTATAGGGATTTCACGTCTGCACAAGCCGACCCGCGCTATGAAAAGAAGTGAAAGAGTCTCCCTCACCTGTGTTGAGATTTCGATGTCTTGGGTGGGCTCAATCCCGCTGGTTGACGATCGCAATGTCAAGGGGAAATGCTAAAGGAAAAGAATATCAAGTGTTGGGATGCGGGATTCAAGGTAAAAATGAAAAAGGTCTTCGGTCAATAGTCTGAAAGCCTTAGCGCTTGAGGGCTAAGCACTTGGTCACAACCCCCCAGTCATATGAAGAAAATAGCGGAAAGGGGCTATATTAGAGGGGGCTTGAGGGGGCATCAAAATGCGCCTGTTTCATAATGATTCAGTGATAAAGTCTTGCATCTAAAAGACTTTCGTGTTACATCATAAGTGCATCCCCAGGCACACCAAGGCGTCGATAATATCTTATAGGGCTTTAAAGGTGTGATGGGTTAGCAGTTGTGGCTTTAAAGGAAACATGCGGTGCATTCAAAACCAGTAGGGATGGGCACGAATACTTTCATTTACGTTTCTATCTAACTGTTTACTTGTTTGTTGTCTTGCAATTTACCTCCTTTTAAAGAGGCCGTTAATTCTATAATATGTTTGGGCCACAGAGTCATCCCCAGCTGAGACAACTAGTCAAAATAACAACTGGGACTTTACTGAAGATATTTTTGATGTAAGGAATGTCCAGGCTCCTCCTCTCATGACAAATAGGAGGAATCAAGACTTAACAATGGTTCACAAATCTATAAGAAAAACTACATGTTGTTTCAGATTTTATAATTTTAAGATACAGATCATTCAAAATATGAAGAAATGGTGGTGATTCTCCCCTTGAGTATTATAGTATGTTTTTCTCTCTGTTAAAACCCATTATGTTCATGTTTCTTCTCTAAATTCATGCAATTATAGATGTTAAAAATGTTTCCTACTTCCTTACAGATTCACGTGTATTGATTGGTTGATGCATGTGCATGTGAGGATTGCTAAAACCAACTCTTTAAACTGCGCTACATGAATCATAGCACCTATTTTCCCTTCAGTCCATTATATCTTCTTGTAACTCAAATAAGTATAGGATTTCTTACTTGTTTCAAGCTCTATGTGTCAAATATAGAATTCTTGATGTTGTGAACTCTATATGATGAGTTATCCTTTCTCCTTATCCTATTTCATTTGCTCTATAAATCTTATTGAATTGTGAGTCCTCAAACTACTCGACCTCCACTCTTTTATGTTATATTTATGTGAGTTGTGTGCGAGAAGAAATACCTAAAATACATAAGTCATATCTTTGGATGAATGAACCGACCCTATATATATATATATAAACATAAGTGATGTCTCCATTTCCCCACAAATCATTTGAGACACACAAATCTATATGTGCCCAGGCAATGGTCTTGTAAGCAATCCAAGGTTGTCTCTAGGAGCTACAACATTTTTTAGCATCATTGCCGGGAACATATTGAAGAATTTCCCCCCTGGGATTCGACAAGTTGAGCACTCTTTGTGTAGGTGAGAAAAGTCTGTTCTGATTGCATCCACATCACCTTGGCGACTCCACACCTCCCATTATCATTCATAATCCTAGATTTTAAGAGGTGTCACACTCACTCAGACACATCTCATCAGAAAGCCCCAATTGTATCTGATCCAGAAAAATTAATTTTCAGGAAAGTCTAGAAGGAGAAAACTCCCCCTACTGATACTACCATCTCATCAGCTTTGAAGTTTCCTCATCCATCTCTTAGCCCGCTGTTACTCACTACTCAGGATTTGTACCGAAGGCCTTGGCATAACTTGCTTCCACTTCGATCACTGTGGTTTTGGCCTAGGTCCCTCAGATAAAGATTAATTCCACTCCATTAATTTAGATGGTTGTCCCGAGATTTTTGCTTAATAAATAAGCCCCTCTTGATTTACCCCAGCCCCTAAGTGCTATGTCCCATGACTATCCAAAGATGCTACCTAGATTCAGTGGGGAGGGTGAAAACACTGCACAAAGACACATTGAAATCTTCCATGCTTTTGCTGAGAATGAGAATGTAGAACAACTAGATGTAATCCTTAGACTCTTTGTACAATCCCTTGAGGGGGAGGCAATAAAATGGTTTAAAACCCTACCTAATGCCTCTATCACCACCTAGGATGAGCTTGAAAATTCTTTCACACAAAAATGGGGAGAAAAGAGAAATCATGAGTACCTCCTCACAAATTTCAATGCAACAAGGAAGAAGCTGAAATAGGACACTTCCGAATTTATAAATAGTTCGATAAGCTGTATAATAACCTGTCAGGTGAGATAAAGTCTCCTCCAACTACTGTTCGAGTAGTATTTTTGGGAGCCTTTGAATCCGACATTGGGTTCACCCTAAGAGAAAGGACGTCTCTTGGTTTAGAGAAACTTCAAGTCGACGCGCTTTAGGTGCAAGCAAATTTCACTTCAGCAAAGAAGTCAAGAGGAAAGTAGGAAGTTGTTGAGAATAGAAGAGGGAAGGAAGAAGCATCCTCCTCTGGTCAAATTAGAGAATCACCAGACCTGATGTTGGAAGAACTTGATAAACTCATCAGGAGTTTATCACATAAGGTTGGAAATCTTGAACTTGAGAACAAGGATCTCTCCAAACAGAATGCTCAAGGCAACAACTGGGGATATAATCTGCAGTATAGAAGGCCTCCATTACAGATACTTCCAAGGGAAAGAAAGGAGGAGCTCGATCAGATCCCTCATCCTCTATATTTAGAAGATAATCCCGATGAACAACCATCATATACACATGAGATGTAGGGAAACTTGTATTCTGCTTTCTCTGATGAAGAACATGAGAATATGGCTCACCAAGAGGCCAGTCATGATATAGAAGCAGTCACAGATGAGGAATATATAGATTATTATTGCAAGCAGTTTGCAGATTTCATGCAAGAACAACCTCAATATAAGTATAACCTAAGATATTCAAAGAAAAGGTCAAGGGAACCAAGAAAACAAGAAGGAATCCCCCCCCAAAAATATTCCCTCAGTACCAGATAAAGGGAAAGGTAAGCTGAATCCTGACCCTTCCAACATAAAAGTCCCCTGAAATAAGGAAGGAAATAGTTCTGAGGGACACCCAGCATAGGAGACACTTGTTCTGTGTAAAAATGCCGGTGGAAATGAGGGAGAAGCAGAGTTAGGAGGTGTAGAAAATGTCCAACCTACGTTCAATCTTTAGAGGGAGCTTGAAAAGGTAAAGATTCTTGTCCCTCTGATTGAGCTTCTAATGCAACGCACTTATAAAGCTTATATATCTCAATTTATGCATCCATCCACCCCTTCACCCATCGATGATTCTCTAAACCTTCAAGAAGAGAGGCCAATGGTTCTCTTTGGGCCGCATGTGGAGGAACTTGATCCTTCTACTGCGCCATTTTATGTGACTTTGGTGATCCATGATCTCTTATTACGCAACTGCATGTTGGACTCCGAAGCCTCACACAACATCATGCCATTAACAGCAATGGAATAGCTAGGTTTACAGATCACCAGGCCCTACAAGGACCCATACTCATTTGACTCTGAGAGGGTCAAGTGCTTGGGAATGATAAAGGATCTAGTTGTGAACCTAGCTCAGATCCTGATGAAGAGTGTGGTAATGGACATAGTAGTGGCAGTTATTCCCCTCGGTTTGGCATGCTCTTATTTAGATCTTGGGATTCTAAGGTGGGGGCTCTATTAAGTTAGATCTGACTTATGCCACTATCCCTACGTTTGGAAAAGAAAGTGACCTTTCCTACTTATTTCTGGATGAAGATGAGTCTATCCTAGAGGAAACATTAGTGCAACTAACAAGGCAGTTAAACCACCATCATGCAAACGAAAACAAAATATGGAAGTTATACTTTGACGAAGCAAATTCCAAGGAAGGAAATGGAGCAGGAGTACTGTTAGTATTGGCTGAGGGCAGCGTGAAACCCCTCTCATTCAAAATGGAATTTGAGGTGACTAATAACGTGGAATAATGTGGAATAATACGAGGCATTGCTCCTGGGATTACAATCAACAAATGATAGAATATTGAATGCCTAACTATCTATAGAGACTTTGAGCTAGTTGTGAGGCAGATTAGAAATCAGTGCTAGGCCGAACACCCCAGGCTGAGGACGTACCAGAATTAAGGGTGGGAACTACTTGATAATTTGTTCCTAGCCTTTAATACACAATTTTTGCCAAGCGAAGGCAATAGAATGGCAGACTTCCTTGCTGTAGCTACAAGCACTTTTAGGCCCCCGCAAAATCTGCTCCTCAGATATGAGGTAGAAGTAAGATACAGACCCTCAACATTGGATAATGTCAAGCATTGGTAGGTATTCGAGGATGATGAGCAGGTGAAAAGATTCATAGAAGTCACTGGGGACTTCACCCACTCTACCATCGATCAAGAAGAAGAAGAAGCAGATCAAGAAGCCACATCGTGGAAAGGCACAGTGGCTAGGCGCAAAATTTTGCAACTTAAAGGGAACACCATCCCTTGTGGACTCTATCCCAATGGAAAGAATTTTTAATAAAGACGACATAGGCTCCAAATGATTGGCTCCTGAGGTGGGTGATCAAGTAGAAGACTTCAACATCGGATCAGAGGACAAGCCCCAGATGATCAGGTTGTTAAAAGGAATCGCCTTTCATTCTAAAAAAGGGTATTTAAATCTTTTCAAAATCTACAAAGATGTTTTTGCTTGGTCTTAAGAAGATTTGAAAGCAATTTATACTAACATCATGCATCACAAGATTCCTTTGAAGTGCGGAATAAAACAATGTAAGCAGAAACTCAGACAGATAAATCCGCTCTTACTCGCCTCCATTGAAAAGGAGGTAAGGAAGCTGCTATAGGCAAAGATCATAGTACCTTTAAGATACTCTGAGTGGGTAGCTAATTTGGTCCTTGTTCAGAAAAAGAATGAAGAGATGAGGCTATGTTTAGAATTTCAGAATCTAAACAGGGCATCTTTCAAAAACAACTACCTGCTGCCCAAGATGGATAATATATTGCAAAAGGTGATCGGTTCAACCAAAATGTCCATGATGGACGGATTCTCCAGATATAGCCAAGTGGCAGTTCACCCTGAGGATTAGGAAAAGATTGCTTTCACCACTGCGTGGGGAACATTTAAATATGCTCACATGCCTTTCAGGCTGATAAATGTAGGGGCCACATTTCAGAGAGCTATGGGCATAGCCTTTGTAGGGGAGCAAGACAAATTCATTGTAGTCTACTTGGATGACATCATAGTCTTTTCTAAGATTGATGAAGAGAACATCCTCCACTTAAAGCTCATCTTTGAGAAATGTAGGAGGTATGGTCTCTCTCTGAATCCTAAGAAATCTCAGTTCAGCCTAAGTGAGGGGAAGCTACTTGGACACATAGTAGGGCCTAAAGGAGTGACGATCGATCCTAAATGAGCTGAAGCCATTAGCCATATTCTTCTGCCTAGGAATAAGAAAGAAGTCCATGCCTTTTTAGGGAGAATAATTTTTTAGAGGAAATTTATACCCAACTATGCAGAGATAGTCAAGGGTATTACAGACATGCTTAAGAAGGAGAATGAAGTCAAGTGGAGCCTTGTCCCCCGTGACTCTTTCATTAGAATCAAAGAAGCATTGGTTGAGGCCCCAGTGCTAGTCAGCACCGACTACTCAGTGCCTTTCTACATATTTTCTTTCACCTCTCCTCATACTATCGTTGCTATGCTGCTACGAAAAAATAAAGAAGGTTATGAGCAGCCCATCGCCTTTTTCAGCCAAGTCCTATGGGATTCTAAGTTGACATATAATATACTAGAGAAACAAGCCTATGCACTGGTCAAGGCTATGAAGTAATTTCATATGTATGTGTTGCAATCGGAAATCACAGCGTTCGTCCCAATGACAACAATCGAGGACATCCTGGTGCAGGGAGACATCAAAGGAAAAAGGGACAGGTGGATAGCTAAAATACAAGAATATGAGCTAGAAATAAAGCCTACCAAGCTCATCAAAGGCCAGGGGTTGGCCAAGATTTATCTGAATCCAACTCCCAAGCTCTAGGGATAAACTTGATCACAGAGGAAGGCAGATCAGAGGATCACCAGAGCGAAATTAAAACATCTGAGCAAAATATCTATGCCAAATATGAGGGATTGCCCTGGTATAAGAACATTGTTCATTACTTCTTAGTCCTAAGGAGCCCATTGGGAATGGATAGATCCAAATACCGAATTTTCAAATTGCAAGCATAGAAATATATCATATCCAATGGCCTACTCTACTGGAAGGACCTGGTGGGGGTATTAGTGCTATGTTTGGTAGAGGGAGAAACCCATAAAGTGATTGAGTATTTCCATGGAGGAGTTTGTGGGGGACACTATAAGTGGAAGACCACAACACATAAAATCCTCAAGGCAGGATTCTACTGGCCTACGCTATTTGGAGATGTTTATTCCCAGGTCAGGTCATGCCAGAAATGCCACTTGTTTGTTGAGAGACAAAAGTTTGCTCCTCTCCCCCTGATTCCAGTGCATGTGGAGGAACCTTTTAGACAGTGGGGACTAGACTTCACAGGAGAAATAAAACCATCGTCCAATGGCCAACACAAGTGGATATTAACAGCCACTGACTATCTCACCATGTGGGTAGAGGCCAACCCAACAAGAAATGCTACAAACTCAGTGGTGATAAAATTAATGGAGGAGAACATATTATCCCGCTTTGGTTGTCATTTCAAAATTATCACTGATAATGCTCAAGTCTTCAAATCTGCCAAGTTTACCATTTTTCTGCTAGAAGTTTAATATCATCATCGGGCACTCCACTACCTATTATCCTCAAGGTAATGACTTGGCTGAGTCCTCAAACAAAACTGTGGTGAGGGTCCTGAATAAGACCATCACCAGTAATAGAGGAATTGTGACTCCCAACTAAAGTTTTCTCTATGGGAAAACCGAGTAACGCCTAAACGATCCTCTGGGAAATCACCTTTCGAACTAGTGTATGGCAAGGTTGTTGTCTTCCTGATCCAACTAGCAATGGCAGTGGCGAAGTTACTACAAGAAGCCGAGGAAGAGTGATGAGCCTCATCATTGGGTAACTATATGGACCTTAATACACGTCTTAGCTGATTTAAATAAACTCTTCTCATAATTCCTTACATATTTTGATTATATTTTACTTAATGAGAAGAGTAAAAGTGAGATATTATGCCTAGTGGACTAATGTGCATTGATTGTAGGTTTTTGAGAGCATATCATGGACATTTTGGCTAATCAAGGGTAGAAACTCAGATGAGACAAGGAAGAGAGATTGCAGGAGATACATCCTCCTCATTTACTCTTCACTCATTCGAATATTCCTCCATCAAATCACACTAGCTCGAAGTTGCAAGCAGCGGAGCCATGAAGATCAAAAGGCAGCTGAGCCAATGACAGTTAAAGAGCCAATTCATCTTGAGTTGGGAGCTGAGTCTCCCTAGATTTAAGGAAGTCGTTGGAGACTTCATTTGTATAAATAAGGAGGCCTAGACCCTCATTAGGATTCAAATTTTTGATGTAAAAGCACTAAGCATTTTTCTAGTTCAAGACTTGTGGAAGACATTGTTATGTAATTTTCTAATTTGATAATGAGAATGAGCATTTCCTTGATCCAACGTTAAGTTGACTTAGAAGGCTGAAGCTCTTGGGTTAGGGCCCAACCCTAGCAGAAAAGGCTCCTCTTCTTGTATTTGTATGCTTAGTTGATTTCATAGATTAATGATTGAATTGTCTTTAACATTATTACATTGCAAGTAGTTGTGGATTTGATTAGTTTGCTTCCATTTGTACATCACTGTAGAAGTAGCTTAGGAAGGTAAAGGAATATCCAAAAGCTATTAGTGGGTGGATCTGGCCTCACTCCTCCCTTCAGGGACCATGGTTTGAGGAAAGAACTCCTATGCAGCCCGAAAAAGATAGAGTTATGATTTCTCATGGAATTTAGGGTTTTTTTGTTACTTAGGCAAACATTTTACTAGTTTTCAAGAATAGGATTTATTTTCCATTTTTGATGTCTTCAAGCTTGAATTAGATCTCATAAAGTTTTCACATTATTCTGCAAGATTTCCCATGCATAGGCAATTAGATAATAAAATTATGTTTTTCCTTAGTTAGCTGAAAAACTTTCTTGTTTAACATGATTCATGGATGAAATGTCAGTGATTGATGCAATGCAGGAGTTTCAGTAGTACAAAGAGATTTTATGACCAACAACCCCATCCTAACCTCATCCATCCATGATTATCACTTTCTTTCACTAAATCCCTCACCAAATTCATCATTCCATAAGAATACTTCTTCAAGCTTGTTGAGAAAATCCAACCATCTCACAACTCTGTTTTGAGCTCTGAAGGAGTCCTAGGCACTCGCTTGCCTCATTTCACCCACCATTCACCTTCCCTAAGCCTCATATCACCCTCCAAATCCCTCCTCTTGCTCTCAGATGTATCCTGTAGGAATGCAGGGGATCCTGTAGGAGCATTAGTACATCCGATAGGACACATTAGGACATCTTATAGGTTGACCTGTAGTGATCTGTTTTGAGGCCGAATTGCGGAAAAAGCCCCTAGGAAGATAGGAGAAGACCCCTACTTGCATTCCAAGTCATTTGACAATTCACCATCATCCCTAATCCACCTACCACACCACCAAGAGAAGTTAACATTCATATTTTTTATTTATTTTTTTGTAAGTGTAGGTAGTGCCTTCCTTTTCTATTTATATTAATACCAATGAGACCAGATACATCGTTTTGGTGGCCTCAACCTGCCTTGAAGGGAAACCAAGTCTGTTGGCCACCTAGGTTTTCTATAAGCATTGCAAAACCAAAATTTTAATAGTCTTTCCATCCGGGCTATGTGCACTAAACAGTTAAAAATACTTAATAAGCTACGAACGGGCATAAAACAACAAAAGCAAGACGGTTCAAAAAAAATAGAAGAGGCAGTGAAGGTTCATGCCTTCCGATCACTAGCATTCAAATCAGTATCAATGGGGGTATCCATGGCAGGTTGGAGTCATCTAAGTCATCTGAGTCAACTTCTGTTGTATCTCCTCCAACTTGTTATCCTACATCATCATGATTACCTGAAATTTTTTCATTTCTTTTTGTAGGTTTGGCATCCCTTGGGTGATTTCAGCCATTTCCCCTGCCACCTGCTCCAGAGCCTTTGCAAGAAGGTGTTTTAACACCCAGTAGATGTGAAGAGTTTGCCAGTATAGCGTCAACCTTCCCCAAGTATTACTGGATCTCGGATTACTTCTGCCCACTCTTCTATCTCAGAGTCAGACTGTTCTTCCATCACGTTTGCCACCATCTCTTGAATTATTTGGTGAATGTCATCATCCGTGCCTTCTCTATAAGCTCTAGCAGCTTCCTGGACTGCTGTCAGTGTAGATCTCCTCCATCTGTGTTGGCTATCTGTTGCATCAATTGGCAGGTCTTCTTGATTCCATTGTCTTGGACGTCCTCTGCCTCCACGCCCCCTTCCGCAGCTAGGGCACGCTATCCTTCCTTTTACCGTTTCCTGTTTACAATTTTCATTCACAAAGGTCAGATTTCGAGGATTGACAAAATTTCCCTCCTCCTCAATTCTCTTGGTTTTTATCCCACCTCCCCTGCTCAAGTCACCTTCATTTGTTTGGGGGTTGCAGTGATTATCTTTTCCGGAATGAAGGAAGGTGAGAAGTCCTTCTATCATACGAACCAATTCCCGGGCTAGGTGCATGGTTTTCATGTCCCTCCCATCTGCCTCCCTCTTATCCCCCACTGTGGGTTGAGTGATTCGACCCTCCATGTTTCTCCCCAAACTATCTGCTTGGCGACATTTTCTCCACCTGTCTAGAACCCTTCCTTGGTTCGGTCCCATTTCACCAATATATTGCATGGCAGAGTAAAAGGCAGCCTCACGCCTGCTCTCTTCTTCCCTAGAGGCTTCCCACATTTCGGTTTCGTCCAATATACCATTCAAGATAGAGAAAAAGATTGAGGAGGGACAAGAAATGACATACCCAAAATCGCGATTTTCCTTAGCGACTCCTTTTGTTTGCGTTGCGCTTTTCTCCTCTTCCTCCCAATGTAGCTTGCCTTTCCTTCTACCCTTTGCCACCTTTGGATGATATAAAACACCTGTCCCACTCCCTCTTCCACTACCACTGCCAATTCTGCTTTCCTCTTTCACTCCACCTCTCCCACTCCAATTTCTTGAGATGTGCACTGACATGCAGTATGCTACCCTGTCAGAGAAGACGACGCCACATATAGGGATGGATTCCTCTATCCTGCCGTAATCATGATTTTTCCTGCCACCCTCACCTGATTTTCTCCACACCTCAATTGGGGGCCAACTGTCTCTATTGTCTTTGGATCGTGTCTTCATTATTGTCTTGGTTTAGTATCATTCTAAGCAGCTCTAATTTAGGTTTCTCTGAATATGAGGTCCATATGTTGTCTAATTTCCCTCCCTGTTCTTGGCTTCCCCAGTTTGCAAGAAAATATGCTACTCTGTTACCCTCTCTTCTGACATGCTTAATGATCATGTACTCAAATCTTAGTTAACATTCACATTTTCACACAAAAAAGACAAAAAGGAAAAATAGTTATTTTGTTCATTTACATGCACATCAGTAGAATGTTTGGATGTTTCAAATTGCATGCCTAGGACAGTAGGATTGCACATATGTTAACTTAGCATTCTTTTGAAGCAAAGCCTCTTAGAAGTTAGCTAGATGAATGGTGTGTTTAGCATTTGATTTCAGTCTTTTCCTTACTACAGTAGACAAGATTTCCTTTAGTACAAATTTCCCTTTTTTCTCTCATTGGTAATCAAGCTTCTTCTGAATCAATAGAACTATGGTTTGAAAAACCATAAGTGGTCTATTTCCAGCTTAGCAATGATAAAGAGCAGACCCATCACATCGACTTGTTTATACAACATTGTCACCTCCAAGTTTGTACGAACCCCAGGTTGATAAAGTAAAGTTGGTAGCCCGAGGAGTTGCAACATTCTTGCTGCAATACTGGTGCTCATCACTTTTTGGTGCCATTTCCAGGGAGGTGACTGAGTAATATGTGAATTATGCTTTCTTTCTTCCATTTCTTATCTCTGACGTTATGCTATTAGCTTCATTTTTGCAAAAGTAATTGTAAGTTAGTTTGCTTTCTTTCCCATTAAGCAAGTGAGATTTCATTCAAGCAGTTAGTTTTCATTCAATGAGTTAGTTTCGATTCATTTTGTGATTTCAATTATGCAATTAGTCTTAAAGCTTGAAAAAAAACACAAAAAGAAACAAAAACACTTCTTTCATGCCTCGTAGGAATAGGGATAACTTAGGAAAATTTCTACCAAATACCCCCACCACTTCAAACAGCCAACCTTCCCTCTACTTCAGTGGTTGTGAATTAGTGGACCCCTTAGGTGAACAACCTATTGGCATGTTACAGATGTTGTACTTGATGGCAAAACCCATGGCAATGCTCTCAATATGATGAAAATTAAGGAGTACGCAGGAGAACAGTTCAGAAGATGCGTACCCGTAGGTATGCCGTGTAGGGACCGCGTCCAGACACGCAGGTTACCCATTCATGAGGTGCGTACCCCAGTGCACACACTTCAAGGAAAAAAAGCGCACACACGTGGGGTTTCTTATGTTTAACCCCTGGTATTTAGCCGACGGTATTGTATTATTATGGTTTTGGCCCGTGGTATTGGTCCATGATTTGAGGAAGAGCTTGCCTATATAAAGCAAAGGAGATCATTTGGTTTGAGTATGCTTTTGGGTTGAATATCTTAAGATCTGAAATATTGGGTTCTCGGTTTAAAAGCTTGATCTATAAAAGAGAAGTTAAAAGCGAATCTGTGAAGGGTGATCTCTTGAGTGCAAGATCAGATCTAAGGATCTGACTGTATTTCGGCCCTAATCAGAGGTACGCAGAGGTGACGAAGGTGCAGTGCGTGGGGCACGCAGAGTAGAGGAAGGATAAGTGCGTGGGTACGCAGGGGCAACAACGGCGCAGTGCGTGGGTACGCAAAGACGACGAAGGTGCAGTGCGTGGGTACACAGAGAAGCAGTAGTTCAGGTGCGTACGCACAATAAACATACGCGACGCGATAGTATTCCTGGGTGCGTGCCTACTGTGGCAGTACGCGGCGCGATAGTGCATTTGGGTGCATACTGTACGCAGCGCAGTGAAAGAAGCAGTGCGTGGTCACGCAGTGCAGTAGAAGGAGCTCTGCGGGTATACGTAGAAAAGCAGAGGGTGAAGTGTGTAGCGACGCAGGCTGGTGAAAGGAAAACTGCGTATCTGTCTTAAGATCTTCTGTTGACTGAATTTTTCTGTTGATAAGGTGTTCAAGGTTTAGTTCTGTTATTGTTGATCTGGTTACTACAGCTGACTGTGTAATTTACATGTACTTGATGATCATTTGATGTATATGGATCCAGTTTGAAAATTTATGAAAAGTGATCCTTGAAAAGAAGTAGGGGGTTGCAGCTCCCTTCCAGGAGAGACTGGAAAACGAGAGAGAGTTGTAGCTCTCTGCAGGTTGCAGCCTGCGTACTGGTAAAGGACTGCACCAGTACAAAACCTTTGTAAAAGGAGTTTTAATTTGAAAGAAGATAGAGACATATTGCAGCAGGTGGTTTTCACCCACATTGGGTTTCCACCTTACATCTGGTGTTCTTTGGTGTGACTATCTG